>UCOJ01000651.1:0-77295 GCA_900474305.1 Cecidostiba fungosa
AAATAAAACTTCTTGAAATTCAGGGCCGCACCCCTAACTATGCGTAAAAGCGAATTAATTGATCGAAATTGCCTCGAAAACCCAAACAAACCTATACAGCACCATCAAAAGCAAAATCAATGCTCTCGACCTCCAATTCTCACGATCTGCTGCGTCTCTTCCATGCATAGTCATCGCGCATTCGAATTTTCACGCGTGCAAAATGACGAAGATCCACACGCGAGTCACGTCCGAAGGTAGAAGAGAAAAAAAATCGAAGAAGAGACCTCGAGGATCGTCGTTTCGATCGATGACGAGGACTTCGGTGCGATCTAGGAATTCCGCTGCTGTTAACGATTCGCCTCGCGCGCGTTAGGCATTCGAGATGACGAGGGGATGTGCTCGCGCGGGAAATCGTCGTTAGCTCGGCTTGTTTTCGATATATACATATAGGAATTGTGATCGTAAATCGTGGCGAGGAATGCTATTACCAGTGAATTGATTAAATTCTCAAGCGAATTTTTCTTTATACTTATCTGCGTGTAGTTTCAAGGTTTGCAATTCAATTTTGCGTTAATTTGTTAATCAATTAAGAGTAAACGCTCGCGCGCGTTTAACGAACCCGAACCACAATTTATGAATCTTACACGCATTAGAGGAGAGGAATGAAAATGGATAAACTCCGGCTATTAAATTAAATCGTAATAGAAGACGTCTGCATCGAGAGATTAACAGCGTAAGAACACGTAATTGATGAAAAGTATTAAATTCGAGCGAACGCACTTTGGTATATGCGAACGCGTGATGCATATTTGTTTTCACTCGGAGCACGTAGACGTTTTGCAATTAACGACGTCACAGTAATAAATTTCCCTAAGCAGAATCGTCCCCGCGCGCTACAATGGTCATCAAATTTATTAAGACGAAATGCTTTATTCATAAAGACACAATGTACACTTGCGCATTACATAAATACTGTTTTTATCTTGCTCCGATGATCGTTCGGAGAAGGACAGTATAACAGTCCGATCGAACAAAGAAAACATTTCTTGCGCAGTATCGAAAATAATCGGCAGGTAAAACCCTTGCATATCTGCACTTCCCTCGAGAAAAACCAATACATCGTCGCGTCCGTAGCAACAACTCCAGGAACGAATTCCAGCTCTCCCTCCGCTACTAATATTTATTAACTGATACTCGCTCCCGCTAAAAGACGCAGCAAGAAATAATAAGCAGCTCCTCGAGAGAGAGCAGCAAAAAAATCCCAGAGAGCTAGATTCATAAACATTCATCTCCTCTCTCGCGAGAGGCTCTGCCATCGCAAAAAGACGACGACAACGACGACGACGAAGAGAAGAAGAAGAAGAAGAAGAAGCTACGGTTGCAGCTTCTCTCTCTCTCTCTCTCTCTTTCGCTCTCTCGCATAGAAAAAGGGAAATGCAGGAGCGCATCGACGTGTATAAGGAACTGGCGGCGCATCCAAGGCTTTCCTCGGCGTTCCTTAACCTCGAGTCTCCTGCTGCTCCTCTTTTCTTTCCTGCTCCTCATCGTTGTTTTATTGCCATTATCGTCCTGTGCTGTTGCTGCTGCTGCTGCTCCTCCTCCTCCGGCGTCATTGCGCGACGTAACGCAAGGATAGATGGATGGATGGATAGATAGATAGGAGGAATGCAGAGGCTGGAGACAGGTGCGAACGAAGGAAGAGTAGACTCTCGACTGAAAGAGAGAGAGAGAAAGAGATGAGATGATGTAGAGGAAGTGGACCCACGCGAGCGTAAATGCAAAGGGACACTGAGCACTGGTTGCAAGTTTCTAGGTTGTTATTTGGATTCAGAGATTGATGGGATTCCTGGTAGCTCTTGAAATTATTCCGTTCTCATCTCGATGTAGTTTTTCTTCTTTTGTCAGACTTAAAGCTACGTTCGAGGAAAGTTGCAGATGATATTTTTAAAGTACTGGAGCTGTAATTTAGGCGGGAATCTGGTTATTCGACTGATATTAAAAATGCTATATTGCTGTTTCGAGAGTATAAACATTGCAAATCTGAATGAAAACCAGTCGGGCTATTCCAGGCATCCTACTTGTGATGTAGTATCTCGAATATGGTGATTCACAGTCGTCTTCATCCAATAACCAGAATTTTACAAAGATGCAGTGTAAATTCAAAAACGCGATAGGACTAGTGACGTCTTCAAATCATCTTCATTACTTACTCTCGCGCTTCCCATACCGACGATTCTAAAATTAACTGCTGCAATCTCGTAGCTGGGATTGCTTTATTTACCTCCGATATAAAAACCGCGGCAAAATCGCCGACCCTCTATGCAAATCGGCTTCGTTAGCGGCCTCGACTCGGGATTAAATTCGATTAGAATAAATAAATTGCGGAAGCCGCTCGGGATAAGAGCTTCGCCGCGCGCGAGAAGATAAATGCGACGAAAAAAGGACACACGAGGCGTATATATAAAGGTAACGAGAAAAGTGCGCGCGGAATGCGTATAGGAATAAAAGAGAGCGAAGAGAAAAGTGCTGCGGGAGGAGCAAAAAAAGGGATAATTGAACGAGGAAGTGAAAGAATGAGCGGAGAAACGCGCGCGAATGCCGAAATAATTGCAGACGCGCGCAAAGGAAATGCTGGAAAGTGCTGGGATCGATGCAAAAACTGAGAGATGAGCGATTTGTGGGGAAAAATGAAAGTAGAGATGAATTTCAGAAAACAGCATCAAGGTCGTTGGTTTTTTCCTTGATTTAGTTGATGATGAGGTGATAGGTTTCGTTTTGCTGGCCTTGAATTCGGGTCTTCTTCTTCTTCGAGGCTTCGTTTAAAAAAGATAGTATTTTGCATTACATAAATGAGGTGTTTTCTTTTACCCTATCGATCATTAATTAAGTGAGAAATTCATTCATCATCAAAATGGTTGATGAAACCATGGAGAGCCATCCTTCTTCATATTCTACAAATTATTTCTATAACTTTATTTCCAGCCGGATGCCTCCATACATTCTATATAATTTATAACATGATTAGAGGAAAATCGTACCAAACTCGAAAAGCTGCATAGATAATTATAAACGGAAAGCCAATTAGAAATCTCGGAACCACGTTCGATCGATGACAGATTGTATAGTGAAAATTATAATCAAAACTCGTTCCAAATCGCTCTACGTCGGATGTGTCATTATATCAGTATTTAATGGTGATTACTAACTAAACGGACGATATTTCCTAGAATCAGCGATTTTAATTTGAAAACGCCGACCTGGACTTCTTCGTACGACTTTCTACCTTTTATTATAACGTCGCATCATCGGAAATGTGTCTGTGTTGTCACCGAATATGGTCGGTGAAACTCTTTTGAAAATGCTCTAATGAAAAGCCAATTAAGAATTGGATTCCAAGTTCGAAGCTGTTGCTCCAGAGTCGTTTGTGCGTGAACGACGTTGAGTATTAGTAACAGTTGAGTTGGTTGAGACTACGCTGTAGCTTGTTATATTTATTCTAAAAAGTAATTGTGCCTAAACGAGTGTACAATTATTCAAAGGCCGTCTTATCATGCTAATGATAGGTTGACAAAGCCAGCCGACGTTTACTTGTTCAAAGGCTTCATTTCATTACTTGTGCTGGTCTGAAAGAGCAGATTGACATCTTTTAACCAAAAATAACCAACATACATGTGCATGAATATAAATATTTGGACGCTTAGTAAGCGCATAAAAAATGCGTAAAATCTGTCAAGAGATAATATTATACTCTTTGACGTAGAGAATCTTAAAAGCATTATTGTTTTCCATCTGGCGAGATCACTTAACGATGATTGTGCATCAAAGCCAAAAAAATCTGATCTTATCGTTATGTCCAGATACAATCGACTCCTACCATTTCTTCATTTTTTAACCAAACGATTTCAGATAATGCATTGAAACTTTCCATTTTTTTCACAGTATATTCGTTAATTCCATAAAAGAATCCAGCGACTCTTCAACACAATAACAACAGCATGCAGAGCTGCAGAAGTAAACAAAACCTACCTCAACTAGAGCCTTCCCTTCAAAACATCATCCTCACGCAAAAAGCGGCAGCTACGCATCTCTCTACGAGTCGAGAACACATCGAGGCAAGCATCCCAGCGAATGACTCTCTCGTAATAGGCACAATTTAAGCTCCTCTCTCTCTCCTCCGCGTCAACGCTCTCTCACACAGGCAGGTAATTGCTGCTCGCCGGCGCGTTTCCTACTCGCCTCCTCTATATACACGTTCATATATCTCTCGGAGAAGGAGAGAGAGAGGAGGAGATGGTTCGCCTCTTCCTCCTCGCGCGCGAGGAGGTCGCGAGCAAGGCCACCACGGGCGTTGCCCTCCTCTCTTTCACCGAGTCGCGAGACTCTCTGCTGGCTTGTGTATAGGTGTCTTATTCTCCTTCTCCTCTCCTTCTTCTTCTTCTTCTTCTTCTTCCTGTTACACGATGTTTTGTCGCTTCTTTTGGGGGGATTTCCTCCTCTCGTAGTCGGCCGGCTTTGTTTTGATTTAGAGATTTGTTAAACATTGAGCTTCTGCTGCATCATAACATCGATCAGGATATCCTCGATCGTTTGCAAATTCGATACATTTTTTTATTCTACAAGATGATCGAATAAAGTTCCTCGCAAACTGTTTATGCGTCGAAATTAGTGCGACGATCTTCCGTGTTCTTTCTTTTCTTTCCCGTTCCGAGGATACTACGGTCTTTCTTTTCTTGTATACCGATCGTTACCGATTCCCTGCGCGCGCTTTTATTGGACCTCTCGATATTATCGAGTGCGCTGGACGGCGTGTACGACCTCAACGACTTTTTGGCCAGATAAAGAGTTTACTTTAGAGCTTGTCCTTTCTTTGTCTGCGCTGGAACGTTACTTTTTTTTGCGTTGTTTGAAAGTAGAACTTGGTTTTTCGGAATTTATGACCACAGCCTCAATCGGTCGACGGTGTAATGCTATATTTGAAAGTACACCTTATCTTTTTCCGAGTATATTAAGAAAATACACTCTCGACACCTCAAAACAAATTTCTGTTGGATTTTGACTAATTACGAAGCTGTACAAGGAGGAAGCAAAATCAGCAACAGAATCGCACGTCCAGCCGATTCATCAAGCTCGCGCGCTCTAACCTCTCTCGGCACTTTCACACCCTCCGTCACGAATTCAAAACACACAATGACGCTCCTCTTCATTCCCTCCACGCTCTCTCTCTCTCGACTCTCGAATCATTGCACAACACCGGCGACACAGCGAAAGGAAAAAAAAAGAAAAATAAGAAGAGGAGCTCGCGGCGCACGAGTCCGGCATCGCTGATTCCGATTTTTCAAACATTCCGCGAGAGGAGGAGGAGTGAAGGAAGGGGTCAGTCGAGTGCCTTGGTCTCCCGCGAGTGGAATGCCAATTACGAGAGCAGAACAGTCAAGTGCGGAGCGTCGGCGCGCGATGCGACGGGGATTAGATTAGATTCGAGTAGCTCCTGCTGCTGCTGCTGCTGCTGCTGCTGCTGCTGTGGCGTGAGAGCATATTAGTGACTCTGTGAGAAGATCGCGTGTGGTGTGTGTGCTCAAGCATTTGTCAGGAAGTTTGTGATTTGATTTTCTTTTAAGTGGCATTGCCAGTTTGTCTTTTTTGAAATAGCTGCAATGTCTCATTTTTTTTTCTTTCTAATCTGCCAAAACCACTTTTGAATGCCGTTATCTAACCGGCCGACTAAAAGCCCGAGCTGCCGCATTCGATTTTCCCAAACAAAAGCTAAGCGAGCATTTATTCCAAGAAGCGAAAATAAAGAAAAGCTTTATCCAACCATTGGCAAAGCCGCGCGACCACCGCCTGGCTCAATTAGCATATTCATTAACGTCTCAATCCCCGAGTAGTCTCTCGGCCATAAAAATCCAATTCCCACATCTCTGGCTGCATACCCAATTAAAGCTCTCTCGCTCTCCCTGCACACTTGCTCGCTCGAAAATTGCAATCTCGATACTCACACACACACACACACACTACTCGCGTCCATTGACACCGGCGCAGAATTTCCTAGACAAGAGCGCTGCGCGGCGCGAGCATTTACCCCAAGCGCATAGCTATGCACGAGAGAGAGCATTTGCATGTGTCGGCGGCAGGTTCTGCGGCGAGTTTACACGCGTAACTGTCGATCGTATAGCTAGACGAGTGAGATTGTATTGTTTAGAGGAGGAGGAGCTTGTAATATTATTTCTAGACGGCCTTCCGAATATGTGTTAAATTTTCATTCTTTTTTCTGTTTCAGGTGAGTAGCTTGTCCATAATAACGCAGAGTCCGCCAGGTTTTATCAGTGAGTTTTCACAGGTTAATAGCCTCAAACCTAATCCGTTTTTAATGACGCGAATCTATAAACGCAAACTTTCAAAATAATCACATACAGCTGCGAAAAAAAACATGATTTATCCACACGACTCGCTATCTTCCCCCGTAAGAAAAAAATTGCGCAAAACTCTAAAGCTATAATAATTCCAAACGATCCCACTCATAACTCTAATTTATGTAACTCGTACACACCGCAAGTATTCCGCTAATCGGCTGGTATTTTCCATACACAGTATAACATCGCATATATACGAGTACAAATCATATATTATACACTTCTTTCAATATTGTATACACACAGAAACTCGCCGCGGCACGATGACGACGATTCGTCCGTAAACTCGAATTCGTCGGCTGTAATAAACGAAATGGCCAAATCATTGCCAAGCTGCATATTCCACTTTATGTAACCGCGCGAAAAATTCGAATTTATAGCTCAGTCAGCTATGATTTGCACGTTGGTGTGTATATCGCGATGAAAAATATAACTTTTTTTTCTTCATCTATACCGCAGAGAATTTCAGGTGTCATAACGTGCGCGGATTTTTCACTAAAATCGCGAATCATTAATTCTCTAGCTTGGATTTTTACCAAAAGTAGCACCAACAATGATCCCGACATCTGAACGCCTCTATATTTACATAATCTCATCAGCACTTCATATACCCCAACCGGTCGGTCACTCGCATGGAATTCCCTTCCTCGAGTGAACATCGCGCGGATTTATGAATTGCGCAAGTCCATATAATCCATCCGCACAGACTGTGTATATAACGCGTATACCCTAACACGACTAGTTGCACAACTGGCGCATAACTATATACACATATTCGCGACTGTGTGTAGTCGCCGCGGCCGTTCCTTTCTACACTTCTCGGTGAGAGGAGTGATTATCGATAATCGATATTTTTCGAATTAGGAGGAAAACCGATTGCCGAGTCGGAGAAACTTCCTGGAGTGTTTCTTTTATTCGGCGCAGCTTTTTTCCTTTGTATATTATCCGTCGTTGATTGAAGGAAAGCTGGTGAAATGCGTGCTAAATCTTTAGATTAAGCCGGTAATATCTTGGCCATGATTTATTATAGTCGGTTTAACACTGAAAAAGTCGACGTTTTTTCCGAAGCGTATTATAACGTTATGAATATGCATCTGGAATAATAACGATACATATTTATCACATACCTAATAAACATATATCCATCCGCTCACTCCATAAAAATGGTAAACCACATAGCTGGTCGAAATTTAAATATATCTCGCGCATTATCCATGAGATAACATCAAGGCGCGTCACCTCTTATCAAATTAACGAGAGAAGCTCGATCTGTAATCATCACGATTTGATTATACCCTTCCACCCTTCAAGCGCATGCACGTAAACACAGAGGCGACAACGAGATGTGCTCTCGACTAGCCCGTGTTCCTTGCGAATAACAAAAAACACCGACAGCCGGAAACTCTATCATTATATGCCCCCGACATTGACTCAGGCGCGCGCGCGTCAACGGACACGCTTTCGCGGACGCCACCGCGGAGTTACGTGCGATTATGCGTCGATCTAGATTTCTTTTTATCGAGGGACCCTCTTGGAATAACGGAAGCTCGAAGCTGTATATACAAGTGTATTATAAAGCTATATATAGGCTGATTGATTTAGGAGTTTATTGTGGTCGTCGTATTAGCGTTTTTGCGTCCTTAATTCCAAGTGGTTTTACGAGACGATATAATATAGCGAAATCGGATATCGTTAATGATGCGCGCTTTATTGTGCTCTTATATATACTTTGCGCGCGTTTCCTGCTATTGCATTAATACATGAGGACCTTTTCTTCGCTGCGGTAACGAGAGCCGCGAGTCAATATTTCTCGCAAAAGGAGAGCTGCTGCTTTGAGGAACGGGTTCCGCTGTTTATTGGAAATGAAATCGTTTATGACCTTCGTGACAATGTGTATCAAACTTTCGAGAAAACGATCGAGTCTGGCGCTTGTTATGGAGCAACAGGATGTAGTGTATTTCTAGTCTACATCAGAAGAGTGGAAGGATTTAATTGACGTATCGCAATGCTCAATTTTTTTTCTACTGCGAGGGTAGAATATATATCGTACGATGAAGTAAGTATATCCGACAGATGGATGGATTTATGCACGTAGGATGTTTCTATTAGAGACGCTAAACGAACCGTAATATCACTTGCAAATTGCAATCTCATTCGGACTATATATACTCACACATATACCTCAACTCTCGTCGTGATCATACCATTATTCCTACCAGCACTACTGCTACAAACAAGATGAGAAACAGGTGCGTGTAGACTCGAAAATCAAATAAAAGTCCCAGTCGCGCGCATCATCATCATCATCGGAGAAGTCTCATACACCACACACATTCACACAGACACACGTCAGTCAGTCGTATCGCAAGGTTACCCACTTACCCAATTTCCGACGAGTGCATACAGAGTCGTCGCGGCAAGTTTCCCCGCTGCGATTCCCCCTTTACTTTTTCCTCGAGCCGTTGATTTCTTTATTACGATTTCCTACGTACGTATACGCGATTGTGTACAACAATTTCTCCTCTCTCTCTCTCTCTCACGGGAGCAGTGTGTGATTTTCACTGTAATTAAGGCGGTTTTTCAGAGGCTCGATTTAGCCGCGTTGACGAGTATAAGTCAACAACGTCGTCGCGGAGGATGGATTGACTGTCTCCCGGGGGTTTCGTGTATTCCGCTGAGCTTGTTTTCACTTGTAATTGTGTGTTGGAGGATGAATTATCCGTTTTAGATTCGGATATACCCAGAGGGGCTACGCGTATGGAGGATTTATCACAGCTGCGAACATAAGTGTGAAAGTAAAGTATAATCGTTGCGAGGAAAAGCGATATTTTCAAAGTTGCATAGTTCGGGGGATATCGTAACTAGGGAAATCATGCGTACGCGCGCGGCGTTTTTGCTCGTTAAGGTCGGCGCGCGTGACTTTTTTGCTCCGCGGGATTTATATAAATGCCGCTCTCCTGTGTCTCGAGAAATTAATAAAACCTCTGAAGTGGATTGATTTATTCTACCAGCACATATCGCTCGTATAATTAAAAGTTTCTCTAATTGTTGAAACGTCAGTATAATATACGCGATATAACTCAAAACACCTCCTTTCTCACAGTGTGCCTCTCTCTCTCTCTCTCTCCTCGACAAAACAAATAAATAATCATCCTCCATTTCTCCACTTTGCATACCGCCGCATCCGCTCTCCGATATAAATCCCATCTACACAGCAAACGAACGCAAATAATCTCTCTGGCGTTCTCGATAAAACCAGAAAATCCAAAGGCAGCAGATCATCTCTGATGGAGGTGGGGAAAAGAAAGGCGCAGTGGTCATCTCTTCGTTTTTCCAAGGTTAACCCACTCATCGAGAAAACCACACGTCGCTGCTGCTGCTGCTTTCCTTCGCCTTCCATCGCATCTCGCAATTACGACTCTGCTAATTTCCACGTTCACACCGGCCGCCACCGTTTCTTTTTTCGAGCGACATAAGAGGTGGTGTGCGTAATTATGCGCGTGAGCCTAACGAATTCTCGGGATTTAATGGGTTTCCGGTTCGATTTTGCCGGCTTGATTGGAGAGAGGGATTTTTTTCTCGGGGGATGAGAGAATAAGGAACGAGAGTGAGAGTTGTTGTTGGCTGTAATTTAATATAGGAAAGTGATTATGATGATTTTCTGTTCCGAGAGTTGAGGCCGGAGTTGTTGCGTGTGCGCCGCCGAGAGGATACAAGAAGGATAATTGATTTCGGGAAAACCGTTTGTTCGCAAGGGATATTACGTGCGGTCTTGCATGGGATGTGAATGAAGGAATTTTGTAATTTATTGCAGCGTTCTGTTATTAATTGTTTTCAAAGTCGAAGCTTCAGTGATGCTTCTTTCTCAAGGGATAAATCAATCATCTGTATATGCAATAGTCATTTTTCAACTAAAGATTTATCGTTCCCAAAGTTGGAAACATAATTTTTATAATTTTGCAAAAGGATCCACCCCAAAAATTATACCAATCAATCTACAATTTTCTCATAACATTATCAGTCCCCATAAGTATACAGCAAAAAGCAGGCGGCTCGACTTTCCAATCAATCCAGTGCCGGTCACTCTCCACTCAACACCGCTCTCTCATAAATTCAATTTCGCACTCGCTGCACACAATATCCCCCCGCCAATAATAATTCGGGCGTTTAGCGAATGAGGATTTCCGGTCGACTGCGAAACACAATCGTCACCGGTGCACATACACATGCGTCCCGTACATATACCCGCGTCTTCGTCCGCTCGAATTTCCGTTATTAGAAAGGGGCACAGCCGGCTCCGGTGTACGTATACCTGATGTATATATAAGTGTATACAGTCGCACATAACCTCAACGGAGGAGAAGAGAAGCGAGAGCGATAAAATGAGCGGCGCACGCGATGTGCACCGGCACAACTTTCGCGGATGATTTTTTTCCTGCGCTGCAGCGGTAGTGCGCGGAGGTGACACTCGGGACCGATAAGTAATGGGCCTCGTTAATGTCCCGAGAGTGAACGGGGGTACGGGGGGGAGTGTGAGGGCATTAGCGCGGGGGATATCGAGGCAAAGCAATTATGCGCGCTGTTTTTGTGCTCGTTTTCTTTTCCTCTTTCGAGGGAGAGAGAGAGTGTTGCGATGAGCGGGAAATTAGCTTTTGCCGAGGTGTCGATGATTGAGATGACATCTGCTTGGGATGAGGTGTGTTGCTTGATAGATCTGCACAATTCCTTCAAGCAACACTTGGAACATAATAAACGTATATATAGGCTTTTTGTGTTATATACCCACTCTCGAAATGCCATTCCCTTGCTCTCGAGAGCGCTTCCTGTCTCTGGCGGCGCGTCGCACGCGATGATTTACGCGGACCCGCGACGCGCTTAATCTTCCAGTCTCTTACTCCCTTCTCCAACTGCACTACATTGTATCTCAATGCCCTGCAAACTTTTTTTCAATTCACATTGCACGATCGCACTTCCTGTCCGACTCTCGAAAGTTTTCTTCTCCCGAAAACACGACGTAAACACGTGTATACAATAAGGTATACCTATATGTATAGTATATAGTCGGTGGCGATGACTTTCCGTTTGTTCAATTATACATCATCGTCGCATTGATGTACGACGGGCCGTTAAAGTCACGCTGAATTTCGACTGACGTTACTGTTGTGTATAATAAGTCGAGAACGATTGGAGCGCGTTCCGTTATGGATGTCACGCGCGTGGCTTTTCCACTGAGATGTCTTACTTAGTACACCTGTGGACTCTCTAAATTCCTGAGATGAGAAATTTTAGGCTGTTTTTTCAGATGATAATTTGACGAGAGGCAAAGAAATTTATTTGCAATGATGGCTTTGATGGAGAAGTATAATGAAAGTCTCGATCGATATGAGAACCGAATTGTGACTCGTGTGAACGGCCGCTCTCGGGCCGCGAACGCGAATGAATTATTCGTGATCGATGCGCGCGATTTATATTTTTGTCTTTGAGAGCTTGATCCTGCAGTTTTTTTTCTCAACGTACCCCAGTAATTTATGAACCATTAAAGTGTGCTCAATCTTTGCGAGGAGATATTTGTATATGATTCTGCGCTACTTTGAGTGAGCAGACTTTGTGTTCATATCAATATATATGCTTCTTTCTGTCAGTCAAAGTTTTGGTTGGTCGCACAAGAAAAATGTCAATAATTCAATTATTCTTTGGCAACGTAATTTATGTCTCCCATGACTTACTCAATCTCAGTAAATGGACAGCATTCGTCGATATCCGCTTACTTTGTGTCTTTATAATTCCTTTTAAATCATGGCCAGTTTAAGAGCTAATGAAGTCTTTTTAAGCACTTTGGCAAAAAAGCTCGAAGAGAAAAACGCCTCTCGTAAAGCAATAAGTGTTCAGAAAATTAAGTATCCGCCTTCGAAAAATCGAAACTTGATCAGCTGAATTTATTTTATCAAACGCCCAAACACGTTATCCTTGTTTTAAAAACTTGAAGATATATCCGTAAAAAAAAGACACGTATAGACCAGCTTCATAATACTTTACGTAAATTTACAACGTGCATAGTCTCAAAAAGTCGTACAACTCGTTCGCGGCATAATAAACAAAGAGCAAAAACGAGAGATCGATTTACAGCCCGGAATAATTACGAGGAAGAAATACGATATCGAAAAAAAATATATACATATATATTTCGGCCGGATGCTCTTTACTTGGACGCATTAACGCATTTTCGCTGTCATAATTTATACCGCGAGTTACAAAGTAGTTTCAATTAAGTGTGCGCGAGGGATAAAAAAGGCGTCCGGTCGAGTTTTCGGGTTACTTTGTATCTTAAAATATGCCCCGCGCGAGAAGCACCTTTAAATTTCTTTCACACGTATACATTCTTCAGGACGTGAAAGCCGCAGTGCGGAGGTGCTCATTTTGTGACTCGTTACGGAAATCAATCTTCCGTCGTCTCATTGCTTTTAATCAGGTTGACGATTATTTTCTTTTTCTTAGGACGTTTATTATTGATTTGTCTCTGTCAAATTAATATTAGTACTTATATAAGCAAATTTATCGAATTGATCTACAGGTTCATTGCTGAATACTGATGAAAGTACAATTTTTTTTAAATCGAAATTATTTATTTCCAATTCTATAGTTAAAAAGCTTTTATTGGCATGTTTTTGATCGATTCCATAACGACGACAACCAACTCTTGAAAACGAACTTCCGCAAAGGAAAATTGAATTCTCGCGCATATTCGGAAGTAAAACCAACACCCACTAATTTCCAGTCCCACGACAAAATTATATAGTATTCCACAGCTCCAAATCTCCATACACTCGGCCAATCACTCTCAGCGCAGAACCCCCCATCGACTCTGTAGGCAGAAAAAGGCATCTAACTCGCGCGAAAACTTCTCATAGGAAATGCAGCCCAGCTGCAGTCCAGAGGGAGTTATTACGGCCCGGCGCTTTATCGGCCGTTAAAATTATTGCTCATAAAAGTTTCAAATTACATTCGAAATAACTCGGCTCGCGTAATGCGCGCAAGCTATCGTTACCGGCGGATCTTATCTGCAGCCGCGCGGCGATTCCGTAACGAAAGCCTGCGCACTGAGGCTTTCGAGATTTGCATCTTTTCCCATTTTCGCGTATACTTGTGCAGACGAATGAGCTGGAAGTCTGTTTTCGAGGTTTACGGCTAAGGAGACAGGTTGAATTGTCTTTATGGAAGCGTTTAAAAAATTTGCGTGGGACTAATGGGAATCGAGATGGATGTGACTGCGCGTGAGCAACTTATTTCTGAATTATTCTTTTAATAATTATATACTTTTAGCAGCTGAATTTTTCACAAGCCTAATACCCAAATCCTTCAAATGCTTCGTTGGTCCAATTCCAGAAAGAATCAAGATTTGGGGTGAATTGATAGCCCCAGCACTTGGAATAATTTCCTTTCTAACCCCAACGATGTTTCGGTCGCCTTGTTTGTTGTCAATAACTTCAATGACTGTCTTAGATTTGATAGAAGTCGTAAAAAATGATCAATTACCATTCATTGCTTGCGTCTAAAGAATGATCAAACGGTTGAAACGCATAATTTATTACGTAGCTCAATAGTGACGCAAATCGTCATATGTTTTTTCAACAAATTTTTTTCCACAAAAAATAAGCGTTCTATCAAATAGTTCTCTTACATCTACTCAATCCCCTTCAAATATTGAACCAACGAAAAGCCGCTTCTCTTTCTCTCACTCGCACCGATATCAAACCCATCCATCCACCCAGTTAAATCTCTCAAAGCCAAGCAAAAGCAAACATCGTCGATAAGCAAACACATTAAACGAAAGAAAGAACGGAAAGAGAGTCTTCACGTGGCAGTTGAAGCGCGAACACATCGTATCTTCTATTTTTACGGCTGTACCGTTAATAGGCGAAAGATATAGCACACAAGCGGACCCGAAGCACGAATCTCGTGACTGGCGGTTTCTTTTTGTCTATGTGTGTATCGTGTATGTATATAATACGCTCTTCAAGGTTTGTGCTCTTGAGCTTCACGTGCAGAGTGACGTGGTTCGGGAATAAGTCAGGTGCAAAATCGATGAAGCGGACGAAAATAGTAGTCTCGGGATTAACGTCGGGCGGCTTGATGTATCGAGTGTACGTGATGTTTGCGGAAAGTTTGATTTGAAGATGTGAATGTGGCGAAGCTTGATAACGGCTATTTTTAGTCTGGAACATATCAGAGGCGCATTATATAGTATAGGACTCAACCTTTCCTTTCTCACTCCCATTACAACTAAAAGCCACTTCCAACCCTATCATCCGAAGAAACCTCAATCGAATTCAACATATATGTAAATGCATACCCTACACAGTGCTAATCGAACAATTCTTTTTCACTAATAAGCAGCGCCGATCAGAGAAAGTATCCCATGCCAATTTTATACTTTCTACCGCGTAATTGCTCAAAAACGCGCTATCAAATGCTCCACATGCGAAATGCCGCCGACAGTGGTATATATACACAGCCAAAGGCTAAAGACACTCGCTAGTGCATCTAATCGCGCGCATTTGCATGCAGGAGAAAACTCCTACGTGTCCCTTCCTCTCTTGGCTTTTGGTTTAACATGAGATAAACGGTTGGCTCTTGCAGCGGCTCTTATAAGGCCGCGTCCCCGACGAGAACCTGTCCTTTTCTAAGAATTGCACAATCCGTCGGTGGTGGTTAGTCTCTTTCAGCATTGCTAAACGAAGGAATTTCTGCTTTTTGGTAGAACTATACGGCGCGGTAATAGTGTTTGGAAAAGAAGCCATACGATTAAGTAGTAGAAACAGCCGAGTTTAGCTAGACTCCATATATCTATTAACCGTGATAAAATGAACCAAAATCTAACGATTATTCAGACACGGAGAAATCTTCCTAGAAACATTGCACAAAGTAGGTTTATCCTCCTTGATTAAATTTTCCAGACACAATTACACGCGACCAGAGACCTTTAATCATCATAAAACATTCACACGCGAATGAGCCACGAGACAACGACGGTCGTCTCTCTGGTCTCGCGCGCAAAAACATACATTACACGCATACGTACTTTACGGTACATCATTAGTTTCCCCTTTTATCTTCGACTGGATTCGTTGATGTGCCGTTTCCAGATGTCGTGCCACGTATTAGAAATCGCTGAAATTGTTACTCGGGCATTTTTATTATTGGGTGAATGGCAGACTATCGTATTGGAGAAGAGTGTCACTTGGTCGGTTTTTGAAAGTTATGACGAAATCCACGTTTCTCTATTTATTCGGTTACCGGTTATTAAACTGCATTTATACGATTATGTTGGATGTGTACAGTCATTATCTTCTGACAGCGTATATGGGTTTCAGATGCAGGTTATTGAATATATCGTGTAGACGCAGCGCAGAACTTGAATTTATAATAATTAATAGTCTTATTGCAAGACGATGAAAAAAAACTTTGAAATTAATTTTACGACACCGTTAACGTGTCTGCCTCGTTATTCTGCAATTATATTAATCTTAACATAACTGAATGGATGCGTTTCTGCAAAACGAATAAATTAAAGCTTATCGTAAACATTGTACTCGCTTCCTCCTCGGGACATTTATTGTCCTCGAAACATACGATACCAGTTATCATTTGAGAATAAAGGAATAGCTGCATATCTCCTGATTTTTACGAGTATATTAGATCGACGTGTTTACCGAGAATCGCCGTAAATCTCTCTCGAATAACGAAAAAGTTACTGCGCAGAAATAATAATCGATCGCCTATGTAATTCTTCGGGCATCGAACAATTTCCTGAAAATCCTCGCTCCTTCCCTCGTAAACCCACATAATAATAGTATCTACACCTAAATACTGTAATATGCATTCGGGTACTTAATAGAGAAAAAAATTGGCATCGAAATTCCTAACTTTCTTTTTATGCTGCTTGCAATAATCATTCCATGTAATTACAAATAAATGATCCGCAATTATTACCGCAATAATCAATAAAATAAGCGCATGTACGCAAAAAGAATGAATATACCTTCTAACGTAGGAACTAATAATTCGGTAAACGATATCTCTTTAGCAGAATAAATGTAAATTGCAGCTCTGAGGCGAAAAATCCCCGAAAACCATCAGTCCAGTACGGAACGACCTACTAAAATATTCGCGAGGTAAATAAAGAATAACTAATTTGGCGAGCGGCCCATTTTCAAATTTAACTACCCGTTAGTTACCGCTAATCGATTCGTTATATAAGACGCCGTAAATCTTGTTTTTTCTCGTGAAAAGCGAAAAACTCTCAATTTGCCGATCGTAAAGTGAGGTAACATGCAAAACAGCGCCAAAATCGCTGCGTCTTTGAAGTTTACCGAAGTTCCTGCTCTCAATAAGCATTGAATCACCGCGCCGATGACTTATATATACATTGTCGTAATTTTTATTTTTTAATAGATCGACTTCTTAGATAACTGCAACATTTTTTCAAAGCCTAACTTATGGATAGGCGGTGCAACGAGCAATAAAGCTGCACAAACTCGGCGAGAAAACGAGATCGGAATTAGGTGAGAACTCGCGCGCGCACACGAGAGGAAGTGAATGTCAGCGCGCGATTTGCATAAGCTCTGCGCCGTGGCGGCCGGGGCTGTTTTGCCACTGGAATTAGAATCCGCGCGCGTGCGAATATCGTTTTCACCTTCTCGCTTTCGGATCGTTGTTTTTTGCGCGGAAGTGCGAGCTTCGAGGAGCGATTTCTTCTTCGGCATCGCTTTGTATTGTCTGCTGTGTATAATGTAGTATAGAAAAAAATGGGAATTCGAGATAACCTTCATTTCTCGGGCTCACGCGAACTGGCACGTGTCTCGCTCTGGATGTGGAAAGTACGATTTTAATCGAGGAATATTGCCTTTTGTTGACGTTTGGCCATTTCGACGGTCTTAATTAGGGTGTCTCAGTCTATATTCTGATCCCGCCGCGATGTTTTTTTTTCTCTTTTTGCTGCGAGTGTTTCGCTAATTGTTGCTTATCTTTTTTGTTCCAGGTGAGTTGTGGAAAATGTCATTAACAACCGCTGAATTGTCTGCAGCACGTGAGTTGGAAAATTAATCGACGTGGATCGAGTATGTAGTTTAAAAGAGAAAGAGTCATCGTCTAGATACTAGGGCTTGTTTCTAAAACTGATTATATGGTGTGTCAATTCTTAAATAGCATAGAAAATAAACACTCCAAATGAGAGTATACGTATGCAGTGGAAAGCTAGTATTCCGCAGATTGACACATGATTGAAGTCAAGGATGTAACCGTAATACACGCTAAATCGCAGAATTCGCCCTTAACCAGATTACCTAGAATTCTCGGACTTTCTGGAGTGTAAACGCATTAACCGCGTTAGCTTATTCTCCAGGTCTCAAATTAATTATATCGGCTCGCTTAAGCGACGTTACGAAACCTACCGTAACACTTCCTAACGAATCTCGTCCTCGTCGTATAATCACTGAAGCACGTAATCCTCGCCATCAGCGCCGAATAATAGAAAATAAATCAGCAATTTAAGGAAATCCCAACAAGCTCAGCACACATGTTTTCCAGCAAGTTTCTCAACTGCATAAATCTCGTCTGCGGCGCGCGAAAAGAATAATCCAGCCGCATACTCTATCGCAACAATATCAAGATAAAAGCCCGAGACACACTCGCGTACACGAATAGAATGGCTTTCGCAACACGAGGAAGTGTGTGTGTGTGTGTGCGGAGTACAGCTCTTCGGCGCGTGCGAATTTTCGGCGGCGACGGTGGTTATAGAGACGTGTGAAGATTTTCCGAGCAATGAAGCGCACGCGCTCTCCTTTTATTTCCTCCGCGCGACGAGTGAAATGTAGGGGACTATTCTTGAGTCATATTTAGCCTAGTCTTTCTCCTGCGAATATGGAGCGAGACGCGTAATTGCGAGCTATTTTTTTCTCTCCGCTGCGGTGGAAAGTAAAAGGAGAGTGAGACTGCTTTGTGCGGTGAGTTATAGCGGGGCATCGGTACGAGACAATGACAGATCAAAGTTCTGGATTTTAGAATCGCTGACGATTGCGTCAGCAGCGGTCTTTAGCCCATTTGCTACTAGGATTTTATTGCTATATGAGTTGTTTGCTATTTACAGCTGACTATTTTGTCACAGCTTTTCTTCATTATTTTTCTTCAAATATATATATATATATATCACTGTTCGACTTGCTCGTTTGAAAACATTAAATTGCACCTCGTAACCACAACACTCGCACCTTCTTCAATTACAGTTTACTCTACGCCTAATTTAGCTCTATTATAGTCACACACACATGTGCCATTAACGTCTTCTTCATCATTGTTTCCCAACACAGCATCAGCTGTTCATCCCCGACAACAGTTCGACGCTCCACTGCTCTATTCATCATCCTCGAAACCTGATTGCGAGTTTAGGGACGAGTCCCTCTGAAAGAGAAAAAAAAAACATAATTACAGTCATTACCAGGGCGCGTGCGTGCGTCAGCACCACCTTATTCGGCTCGCCGGCGCCAGGTTAATAACGCGCGCGTCTGGTCTCTTATTCGCGAGCCGATCGTGAAATACTCGGAATTTACGAGGAGTTTTTTGGGCCGCTCTTCTGCGGCGGAAAAACTTTTTAATCAAGTGGGAGAATTAATGGATCGTAGCGCCAATTATGAATGTTAAATGTACACTATAATCCTGAGCATTTGGATCTAAACGGCTGTTAATTGGAAGAAATTATTGAAGGATGTTGGCTTGATTTATTTCCACGTGATTCACGCGTATGAGAATGAAAACCGATTTGAATAAAAAGCCTATAACGCATTTTTCACATCCTTGCTCAAAAGCTGAAAATACTTCTATTATTATTTTCCATGAAGACATTCCCGATTCATTATAATTTATCAACAGGATGACGTTACAGCAATGTATTTGACCACGACGCGCATCGAATACCTGACTCCACATCTAAAAATACACAGCAGGAAAACTCTTCCACTGATACATAATTAATCCCATAATTACCGCTTCGCTTGCACAATCCGATCACACGAAGAAATAATAAAAAGCCGATCTGCACACATCCTTTCATAAACGCCCAATTCATGCGTAGCCCCAGAACGATTCTCGCACGTCATGTGCACGTAAGAGAGCGCACGTGGTCTCTTTCGGTGGGCCGCCGCCGCCGCCGCAGAAGAAGCGAGCAGTTCAGCGCCTCGAGCGCGCGCTCCTAAAATTCCATAGCGGCCTTACCGTTACTTCCACCTGCCGCTCGAAAAACGCTCTCCCTCTCCTCGCGAACACAAGTGACAGGAGGAAGCCGACTCTCTGCAGCGTGTACTGCTCGGAGACACAATTGGATGTTATCGCGTGATGCATGCGCGCCTCGTGAAAATAGCTTTCACCGAATTTTCCGACGTCGGCTTATTGCTGCGCGAATGAAGCTATTAAGGATAATCGATCTCGTCTAGGTGTTCGAGTTGTGGTTAATTATCTCTTCCAGGCTGTTATAAGGCTTTCTAGGACTAGTTTTGACGAGTGGACGATTATTCTTTTTTTTTAGGGTAGATAATTGGTGGAATTACGTCCGGGGGGATTTTGATTGCAGGGCTTTGTGAAGGTCGCGCTGGAATTACTGCTGGACCAGTTTGTTTTTGGGATGTATTCTTGTGCAGTGAAATATGGCTGTTGTATATTGAGGACGATCGATGCTTGCGTATATATGTGTCACTTCTCAAAAAATAAGAAAATCCGTACTAAATGTGTCAGTGAAAAAAGTTTTATAGTCAGCAAAAGAAAGCTAAATAATTCATAAATGAGCTATCTAATCTTGCTCCACTTTCCACGTACGTACGGCGTCAGATCGATAACCGATTTCGCAAAAATCGTCCGATTTCGCAAAAATCGTCCGATTTCCTCATTAACCGTGCGAATCAATAAACCTATCGCGTTACCAGCTAAAGGGAGAAAAAACAAATAACGCAGAAAATTAATTAATTTAGAAAATCACACGCGATTTCCAGCCGCAAAAGTTCGATTAGCCATCGATAAGCTCGCCGATCTTACTCTGTCTCTCGCGCGACGACCGGTTCCATTCCACACGACTTTCTCATCCTCTGATCGATGGCCTCCTCTCCACCGGCCGCCGTCTTCGGTCAACGAAAGTAAAAGAAGAATGGACCTAATGAATCGTTCGAATTAGCCGGGAATCGACGTCCAGTGTCGGCAGCGGTTCGATCCGTCAAACCGATATGGCTCTAAACAAGAGAATCGCCCACGATTTCCGTCCGTCGAAGCCCGACTGTTTATAGTGTTCGATACATAAATAGAGTACAAATAATTGGACGCTGTGTTGCGCTCTGCGGTGGCATACTTTTTTTGTGATTGGAAGGTGAAAATTTTTGCTTTGACCTATTTTTCAATCGATACAAGTGTAACGGATGCAACTTTTCATTGTTAAAATCGGTCAGTAAGTGCCGATTCACATGGTACTTTGCAATTATGACAAAATAAAACGTACAAGTATATGCGAGCAAATGTTTCATTTGCGAATTCGCGTAACCGCGCTGCAGTCACATGTCCGTCGGAATTATCGACAATCATCGTCCCGCCGAAAAAGCGCACACTCGCGCGCAATTATCGCGGCTTCTGGCTCGAAAACAAACGCGCAGTTAAACGCACTCGCGCCATAAACTTTTCCATTAGCATCGACTCCAATAAAACACACGTCGTCTATTCCACCGCACGACAATAACAAATATAACGAGCGTCGATAGTCGCCATGGCGATTCGATTCCCGCAATAAGTTTCATGGCTATTATTCAATCTGCTATGTGTGTATCGCATGATTCTAATAGTCGGCCGATCGTCGAACTTGTAATGATAATTAGATTCTCGAAGTGAATAATCGAAATTGAAAGTCGACTTTGTAGGTATATAAAGAATAGCGTAATGAACCCCAGGCTCGGACTTTCCAGCATCACTCATCACTCGTATAAATTACTCCCCTTCTTCGATCGTTGTCTGTCTGATGTGTATTATACATATATATGACGGAGACGTCGTCCTTCTCTCGGCAATAATTATTGCACGAGGATATCTGCGCTTTCACCGTCGCTGCTGCATCAGAGTCGCATCTCTCTCTGATTATCCTTCTCGTGCACAGGGTATGTGATCGTTACGTGACGACCTGCTCGATGTTGATAATAATTCGTGGCCGCCGTGCTTTTCGTACCGGGAAATCGCATGCGATTATGCCCGATGACCGGCTGTTTTATTTTTCAATTATGCAAGAGTGATTATGTTTTTTTTTTTCGGTTGGGTAACGTATCGAGAAAATAATTTTGATCATCCTTCAGGATCGAGTACGCGTGTTAGCTAAGGAAGGTTGTAAATTACGAGAGGCAGACTTACGGTAAATATTTGATCGAGGAATCAGTGATACTTGGCGCTTTTTACGACCATCTGTTATGATTTTTACCGAGACGTTAGAGAGACCGGCATCAAAATCCAAAATCTCGTTTGCACAAGTATTTCCAGCAGCCCGAGAAGAAGACATAAAATTCATCTTTAGCCGATTCGAGTTTGTAGAATCAAGGCTATATCGGCGGAAATTCTCCGAATTGTCGGTTTTACCATACCGCGAAATGTTTTGGCTTAGAAGAAAGAAGATGGCATCGTTAGATTAGATCTTTATTATACGCGCATACATCAATTTGAAATGTTGAAAATCCTCTCAAAGCCAACAAACCAAATGACACAAGCGCGTCCCAAATAAGCTAAAAGAGTCAGCAAGAGCAAAACTGAGACCCAGACGTAGTCCTTGATTAACGCGCGGTAAGTACAGCAGCAGCAGCAGCAGCCGTATACTGCATCTCGCGAAAACGACTTTACGTAATATAACGCGCGAGCGCAGCTCGTTCCGTTGCGCAACAATCCGGCGCATGGTTTCATTTCTCATGCACGCAACTCTCTGCTGCAGAGAGCGAGCGAGTCTGAAGGAGTTCCGACGAATAAACACCTCCTCCGGGCCTCATCGTGCCGTTGCCGCTTGCTGCTGCTGCTGCTGTTGTCAATTTCGCGACGTTTCGCAGTATAGGTGCTCGATTGCTTAATGTGTTGTGAGCATAAGAGCGGAGAGTTTTCAAGTGACAATGTAAATATGTACACGGAAGGTTTGTTTGGGTTTCCGGAATTTTGATTTCCGGGTTGATGTTTGCAATAATTTTGATTTTTCTTTGAATCAACTGTAGATACACAATCTTGTGTTTGATAACAAATCCAAATTTACTGTGTGCTCGTGTGTGTACACGGAGAAAAAAGATCCGCTATACACACTAGCGGTAATCAGTTGTATATTAGTAGTCGTTCAACTTTCCGGCTCTATAGTCTCTGGCTGGGGATGATAGGTGTTTTTCCTCATAGAGGTGTGCCAAAGCTGACTTATTCGGTCATCTGCTTGGGCCATGACATGTGTGTATTCGCCAAGATTCCACTTTATTATATCAATTAGCATACGAATGCATCGTTTTCTTTCTGAACCTGTTCGCAACCACAAAGAGATTCATCAAACAGACCTGCGCATCCCAACCGATTGTTCGTCGTCTCGAATCTCTCGTAGCAATCTCTCACACACAGCTACTCCTCCTCCATCAGGTTTTATACAAACTGCACATCTCAAAATCCTCAGCTCCTTCGACGGTATAGAAACAAAAAGATCAAACTGTATAGGACTACTAATGTACAAACACGAAACCTACTCTGAATGAATCCGTTTCGTAAGCTCAACGACCACCACCTCTTCTTCAATGATCATGCATTATGTAGCGTCATACCACGTCTTTATGCTCGCTGAGCAGCAGCAGCAGCGCGGCTCCAACAAAGCATTATATTCCTCTTTCTTCGGCGGCGGGGCATCTTAAGAACGACAAGTGCGCGCGAGTTGTTGGGTAATTGTTTCAGCGGGAGAGTTTTATTGGCGCGCGTATCCGCGGGAAATTGGCGAATTATATGACCGCAGGTGTGTTGCTTCCCGTGTCTGCTTAATTCATATTACTTTTACCTGAAAGCGACAATTCCAAGTCTCGCTTTTTAGTTTGAAATCTATATTGGAATTCGAAGAGACAAAGACATTAATAGATACAAGAAAAAAAAGAGAAAACCCGAATTTCCTATTGCCACAGTCCACACACATACTCGCGAGAGATTAGAGTTTGGAGAGGAAGTTGCGCGTCTTGCCTTCGCGGTGGCTGGGCACGTGTACGACTCGCTCTATCGACGAGGCGAACGGCCTTTTTCCCCGTCTGTGTATTGTGCTGGGCTCTCGTATATCGAGGAGATGTGCCGGTGGAGATTACGAATGGGAGGTGCTGTGTTGGTTTTTTAGCTGGTGAGAGATGAGTTTAGTGTGGATGTTCTTGGAAAGTCTGCCTGCCTACTGGTGTGAGAATTGAATATTTGGGTGGATGATGTATTGTGTTGCTGATGAAACTGGTGCTTGTGACGGTGAGGTTTGGCAAGAAAAGGAGAAGTGTTTTACTGGTAATCGTGATATGGAGTTAATATAGCTTCGTGGAAGTTGCTGTAGGTAGAACTAATTACGCTTATCTTAAAAGTAACAATTATCATTCATCACCCTGATTTACTATATAATTAATGCATAAAAACAGAAATACTTATACTAAAAAAAAATAAGCTTGTAGAATCAGTCGCAATGCGAACCTGTTAATACAGCTGTAGAAGAAATACCGCATATAATGCGAAATATAACGTTGTATACTCGATCCTTGAAAGCGATAATCTTATATGTATAAAATAAGCCAAGCGAGCATAACAAGTAAATCACTAATCGAGTTATCCTTTTTCTACATCCCATATAGCCTATAGCTCGACAAGGATGACCAGAGAGCATTTCCGTTACTTCTTCACTCGATTTATTTGCGTTTGACTTAACTGCGTGGATATCTTTTACGACGAACTAGCCTCTAACGGCGAAACTATATACACGCGATCCTGGGGTATAAACGTCGCTTCTTATAAACGGATGCTCTTTCCTCGACTAATGATCCAATAAATCAAGGTTACGCATACTTCTTTTGTTGCTTTTTCCCCTCGTCCGGTTGCTGTATTTCCCGGGCTTTTTTCGCGCGCGAGACCGTTTGCGATGACCATCAGAGCTCCTTTAGTGATTTTTTTAGGAAAGATTGAGAGGATGTAGTAAATGTGTAGTTAAAAGAGTCAGAGGACCGTTTAATTATAATCGCGATAAATATTATTTGCGAAAAAAGAATAATGTTGTTTTAAACATGATCATAGGAAAGAACACGGTACTTTCTTAGAAATAAAACCAACTTGCAGTTAAGCTAATAAATGATTTTTTTCTAATTTTCAGACCGAGAGAGGAAAGATCCTCTGCCATGGTCCTGACCGTGACGGAGGACACCCCCGCGGACATGTTGGCCGGAAGCATGGAGCTCCTCGTGCAGATGCCCCGTGACCACCACGTGCAGACGCAGCGGGTCACCGTCCAGCGCAGGTATACATAAACAATTCATCCCTCAAAACCTGCTTACATCGCTTTAAAAAAATTGCGCGCACCCATTAGCCTCGCGCGAGAGGAAAAGTCTAAGAAGAAAAAAAAATAAGAAAGGAAGAAGAGCCGCTCGCACGCTATGCCGTAATTACTCGCGGCTAGACTCGTTACGGAATAATTGCGGCTGCGCGCGTGCGGGAAAGGGAAAAAATTTATTATATTACCGACGCGCGGTGATACCGGCTCTGGAATGCCGTAATCTCTGGCTTATGTGCGTTGCTCGGTTTTGCAATTACCTGCGTGTTATGGATTGATTTCGATCTCGCGGGGTGTCTCTCGCTCTATGAATAGTGATGAGGATGGGGACGAGGGTTGAGCCCCTTTTCCTCTCTCTAGTCTATAGCGAGATGGTTTTGATCGAAGGCTATTTTTGAAGCGGACGAGTTTCTCGGGTGGTTATTTACTTTCTCCGGAGTGACTTTTTGCGAGACGATTTCAGCTTTTATCTTTACGAGTCGGATCATTATGTCACTTTGAAGCATTACACTCTCAAGCACACAAACGGCTGTATTCTCTGCGTAGAGTAGTTTCGAATTCTTTTATTGCAAGTATATGTATATATACATCACAATCCCACGCTATCTCGTCTCCACAGAGAGAAACTTCAATATGTTCAAACACAACACCCGGCTTTTTCCCGCGAGCGAGAAAAACGCTTCCGATCAGAGAGCCAAGGGGAAAAGTTGGAAAAAAAGCGCTGCAGCAACTCCCAGGTATATACTTTCTACGTCCGCGAGCGTCGTCGTCGCTCTTCGTGCCGATGATTGGTGAGACTCGCGCCGGTGAAATTCACTCGAGCGCGGAGATGACGCGCTGATGCACCGGTGAAAAATCGATCCTTCGATCCTCTCGGCCTTTTTTTTCGATCTCGGATGATAGAGTGGACGGCGAGCTTTTTGTCACCTCGTGGAAGAAACGCACCTCTGATTTTCCGCTCGGAGCTCGAACGATAATTATTTTTGTTTGAAATAAACGCGCGAGAAAGTTTGACGTATGAAAAATCAATTCTGCTTTTAAAGTATATACCAATAATTACGAAGCGCAGCACGTATTATGTGTTCGTTACACGGCGTTTATCCGTAATTATTTCCTGAAAACAACTGGCATTTCGCATATAATATTCGTATGTATACTTTCGTGCAAACGACGAAAAGCCACGTATACGCTCGGCTGTAAGTGAATAATTGACGTGTATGCGATTACTTTAACCTTTGTTCCACAGCAGAGAACATTGTAAGACGAATATATGTATATAGATAAGTAGTGAAAACTGCATGATTCAACAAATCGTCATTACGTACTTAGCACAAACATACATTAAGGAGCTAAAAGAAAAACTCTTTCGATGAATCTCTCTCGGTCCAATCCAATCTCAGCGTGAATATGTATACACATGCATCGCTGCACCGAGAGCAGTGCGAGCCGCAATCATCGCGAGCGAAAAAGAAAATAACGCGGCGGCGGCGGCGTTTATGTATATATATATATATACGTACGTCCACGTCAGCTGCGGGAAAAGCAAGAGAACCGAGTAGGAGATTTCTCGAGAGTCCGAGCGGTCACGTTTTTGCTCGCGGGATTTTCTTCTTTCGCGCGCCGTACGTGCGTCGCCGCTGCGGCGGCGGCGGCGGCGGTGACCGCCGTGTAGCGATCGCTTTAATGAGCTTGCAGTTGCGGCTGCGGATCGATCCTGAGTTTCTCGATTTCGAATAAATCCTTTTTTGAATAATGTTTAGTCAAGTGTAAGAAATCACTTATATATCATAGCTGTATGTAATAAAAGTAAGAAATGACTATCCAAGTGCAACATTTCTTTTTAAAAGTGGGTAATAGTCAATAAGCTTTACTGTACACTTTAGAAACTTGAAATCGTTCCAAGCTGCACCTACACCCACTTGATTTTCCATTCGATCTGCTTGCATCCTCGCAGGCTCCATAAGCAGCCAGTACAATTCGCTTGAAAGCAGAGCTCAGTCTCTCGCGTCGAAACTACCGCATAAACATATACCGTAATATTCCCACAGCTCTGGCTAACAACCTGTACAGTACGGCAGCGCATAACAACCAGTAAATCTCCAGTCAAACAAGCGTACCGTTTCGATCCCGCCCAAATCAGCCCTCATCCACAGGCATAAATGATTAATAATCGCATGACTAGAGAGAGGGAGAGCTAAGAATCCAATCGACGATATACAGGAGGGAAATAGATTTACGGCGAGAGGAGAGTCGTTACGCGAAATTCGCGCCGAAGGCGGTACGCGTCGTGCCACTTCCGCGACGTTGCTGCTGTTGCGCCGCTACCCTTTGGAATTGTTAGACCGGGATATATGCATATTTCTCTGGGGAACGCGCGAGTGCTTTCTGATGCTTTTCTTTGGGATACACGATGCAAGTGAATAAGATTATTTTATTATTTTTCGCTCGGATCCACGTCACTTGGTCGCGATCGGCAAAACAAGCTCTGCTGCTACCATTTGAATATCAATAGCCCTCATTAGCAGTCCACCTCCCAGTTATATCCGAAAATTTATAAGTATTTACAATCTCGCGAGAGCCAAAGTCCCGTTGGTCGTGTCCCTCTTTTTTCGCCACCTTCAGACGCGACAGAATCTCGATTACTCACAATAATCGCCTGTGTCAACTTCGCAAATCCTCGACTTTTGTTTACCTGTACATCGTGGATTTGAATAACCGGCGACAAAGCAACTCTAATGGTTATGTATAGCCTCGCTACCGTCCCACCTGTATCTCTCTTTTTTTCTTCAAATAAGAGAGAGTGTGTCGGCTGAATTATTTATCGACTCGCGCGCGCTAGACCGAATTTACGATTCACGGATTTACGGCCAAATTTATTATCTCCGCTGAGAGGATGATGATTTCTCAAGGAAAATTTCCTGATTCGTATACAAACGACAGATTCTCTGATGATGTCAGGAGGAAAACAATAATCAGCGCAGGACTTAAATTCTTGTCTGTTTTCAGCACGCCGATGATGGATCTGCTCGTGCAAATCGCGACGGCCCACAAGCTCGCGGCCTCGAGCTACACACTGCAGGCGATCGGCGAACGGGGTCTCGTGCTGCCCCATCAACCCAACACACCGATCGGCGCCCTCGATGCTCTGCAGGTAAGTTTGGTGATTTATTTGTTTTGACGATGGTTCTACAAATCGGATGGATGGAGAGAGTCGTTAGACAAATAAGGTGCAACGTTTTCGTATGTCTCCGATCGAGCATTCGATAAATTCTACACTTGTCATGTGTTATTCCATGGCATAAAGATAACACGAAAATTCTCAACCGATTCGAAACTTCTCCCATCGTACATTTTCTTGAATATTCAAAACTACTTTGATCGTCTCCCATCAACCAAATTCGAATCAAATCTACTTACCTTGATGTAATCTGCAAAATAACAACACATCAGAATCCAGTTCTTCAGAACCAAAAATCCTACGAGTCATCATCATGATGCCTACTTATATACACCTCCGATATCCGCAGCCGATCCTCACCTCAGGCCGGAAAAATCTCGCGGTAAGAAGACGAAGAAGAAGAAGAGCAGAGCGAAAGAAAATTGCAGCCGCGAGCGAAACGCCTCCTACGGCGCCGAGAAGGCGCAAAGGACACGACTGCAACATCTGCGCGATGATTTTACGATCGATCGCTATCGGTGTCCCTGGCGCGCGAGAGATGCGATATAGTTTCGTTTTTTCCTCTCGCAAGCATGCAAACTTTACCGTTATTGTGTGCCAGGAATGCTGCGGGAGGATTTGGTCTTGTTTTGAGGGAGAGCTAGAGGAGATTTATCGATGACGGGCGAGAGAGAGAGAGAGGGATGGGCACTTCCGTGATATACAGGCTTTGATTATTGTAATTATTATATCTGCATATGAGGAGCGGTACGGATACGGTTATGGGATAGGTATAGTTTCTCATCAGTGCGTCAAGCGAGTTTGACGAATTCAATAAAGTCTATACCTCTATAGGAAAATGATCACATCAACGTCAGCTCAAGCCAAATAACCCAAGCATCACGCACACAGCAGTGTCAGAGCCTAAAAACTAGTTTAAACAGCCGATTAGCACAACAAAAGACAGCTCATGCATCGAAATACTACACATTCCTCGATTTCTAACGCCGCTCGATCGAGCGATGATTCGATAGAATCGATTCCGGTCCGATAGATCCGCGGCACTCGGCATTGCGCTTTTTGCTTGCTCTACAGAGAAAGCCCGAGAGCCGCGCCTTTTTCATCCATCGCATCTCCTGCTGCTGCTGCTGCTGCTGCTGCTGCTGCAGTCGTGGTGTCATATAAAAGCGCCGTTATGTAAAAAAAAATCACGAGAGCTGACTACTAGGCTCGCTTTTTGCCGATGTATAGGTGAAAGCCTCGAAGGAAAATCGTTATGGTTTCTGGAAATGTTGTGTGGAAGAAGTTATATTATTGCGGGTTAATATCCATCGGGTTTTACGAGGAAAAAAATAAGTCAGCAATTACACTGGAGATGATAATTTTCCGAGTTCATCCTCTCGATATTATCGATTGGTCTATTTAGATTTCCAGGCGAAAGTTTTCCATTATCGCGGCGTGTCTCCGATATATAATTATATATAGATAAAATTTCAATTTCCTATCCGGCAAAAAACCTCTCGATATATACTAATCGATTATTATTAACTCTTCCTCGCCGTAAATCAATTAGCTCAATCGGACTCTCCATCAGCATCCTCTTGGCTCGATAAAAATCCCGCTGCGACATAAGAGCGTGACTTTCGCATGCGCGTATATAATAACGAGTTGCTTCTCTGGCACGATTGAGTCATTTTGCCGTTTGTCGCGTAGTCCGTCATTCATTATGATGTTTTTTGTCTGTTGCAGGTAAAATTGCTACCGAAGCAGGGGACCTTCCTGCCGCGCAAAAGTAGGCAGACTAATCAGCCCTTCGAAACGACTTTCAGATTGCAGGTAAGAAGGACGACGAGTGATGATGGCTCGTCGTTTTATGGCGAAGTGTATTCCTGGTCATTTATTTCATTTGGCTACTTTTCTTATTTTTTCACGTTTTATTCTTCTTTCTGAAATAAAACTAACTTTTCCACTTATATACGAGAATATGAAAAGGAAAAAAAAATTGAATTACAATGATCGCCGACAGGTGCACCTGCCGCGCAACCAGCTCTACGTGTCGAGAGTAAGCCCGAAAACGAACCTCGGAGAAATCTTGGACGAAGTGTGCCGCGAGAAGAATCTGGACCGGAATAAGTACGAGCTTCGACACCCAGGTGAGAGATCTCGCATTAATTAATAACACACATCTCTTCTTCTTCCTCCTTCTCGCGCACGTATACATACATATATTGATTACTACATCGCCGACGGACAAAAGCATCTCTCTCTCTTCTCTTTACACATATATATGTTATACCCACACCTGTTTATGTGTTCTTCCTTGATGCGCGCGAATGTTTAATTCACCGCGATGGATTATTATTCGGCTGTGTATGTACGATTAGAAAGTTCTGAGTTATTGTGATTGAATTGCCGAGTGTGCGCCTGATCGCGTTATATTTCATTATGCACAGCACAATCGAGAATTTTTCAGTAAAATAATTGAACCAATCGAGATAAATAAATCGAATGAGCCTAAAATGCCTCGACGGCAAAAACCAGACGGACGGGTTGTCTTCGGAGAAACGACTACCGCCACTGCGGCTCTCGCATCAAATTCCAGACGGCGGGTAGTAGTACTCAATCGATTTCGAGAAAAGCCGGCTTTGAAAATTCGCAAAGCGGTATATATATACAGATACACATAGGTGTATGCGAGTTTGCGCAAGTTTCTGGAGACTTACGCGCCGGAGAGAGATATTTTGTAAGAGACCTGTGTGCAGTGCAACACACGACTGCGCCCCGGCGAAATTGAACGACGGTATGCGTGTGTGCTCGAGTAGACACTGATATGTGGAGTATATATAATGTTTGGGTCGATCTTGTTTACAGGATTGTTGCAAGAGCTGTAAGAATCATGTGTAGTATACTATTCAATCTTCGCTGTCCATACCTAGAATGCAACACCCGCACGTACATCAAGTTACGTTATAGCTTCTTCATCAAGACCGAAGCCGCGTTAATTAGCTTCTCGCGCGTATATTACAGGTGTTGGGGATTAATTGAGGATCCGCGCACCGGCACTCACAGTCGAGATTCCGGCGTCATAATTAACGGACTAATGGATTTATCTGTCGCTATATATATATACGATGCAACACACTCTTCGTATTTTATGGCTTTTATTCGATCGTCTGTTATGCGGCAGGAAGTTGCGCGACTTTCGCACATACAACATATTTTTTCAGCAATAGCTAATAAATTTTCCCTTAAAAAAACATGAAAAACATCGTCGCAAACGTTTCGAAATCGGCTGCATATCACTCTAATTGCTCCACAGCTTAAAATTCGCGATCCGGTAAAAAATTGACATTCCAGCAAGAGCAGCAGCAGCAGCGGCAGTAAAACCGCCGGCGACCGATAGCATCTTGAGTGATCCCTGACTCGGTTGGCTGAGCTCGCGAACGAACGAACCTTACGCGGGAACATCGAACGCGCCGCTGACAGAATTCGACGTATGAAAAGCTGAAAAATGTCGAGCCCAACGGGTTCTTGCGTTAGTTTTGCTTGCTGCTGTGTGTGTGTGTTCGAGATGGAAAAAGGCGGTGCGCGGTATGTCGAGCTTGAGAGTTTGTTGGAAAATTTATCGGCAGTTGCTTTTGCTAAGAAGAATTAATTAAATTCAGTTTTTCTTTCTCGATACTCGTTTCATATTTTCTAAAATTCACCTTATAGAATATAAAAAATTTTCATTTATTGAAATCAAATTCATATGCTCAACTAACTTTCTTTCCGCTCTAATCCTTATTCCTAACATCCTTATTAATCCCATGATATTTATACACTCCATTTGCAAAATCAAGCCCAGCCTCGTCGCTAAAAACAAACAAACAAACTCCCCTTACGCTGAAAGAAAAAACGACTGCCACACAACGTCGAGAGTTGTGCGAAGCGCCTAAAGGGCTTCGGAAGCCCCGTCCTCGCAGCCGCGAAGCGGAACGAGATCCGATTTTCTCTCCGGCAAAAAATACTGTATACAGCGCATTCCCACGTGTACAGTGTACACGTCGCAGAGAAACTACTTACCGGATATCTTGTAGTTTCACGAGAAAATCGACGTTGTTTTTTTAATTGATTTAGATATATGACTGTATCAAAACAAAACAGTTTTGCACGAGGCTGGCCTTTCCCCAACGCTTCAACTCTCAGACTCTCTATATTTTCTGACTATAGCGAAGATTCATGCCCTACGTATAACTGCAGTTTGTTCCGAAATGTCGTTTCATGGAAATGTGGAAGCTCATGTTATACTTCTTAAGGTAGACGGTCTAAAAAAGGTCGACCCGGTTGCATTAGGTGGCTAATTGATCCGAATGATTTGTGGAACGAGTTTTCGGAGTAGAGCCGATTTTTTCTCTACTTATATAATGGACGTTGGTTAATCGTTCGAGCTATGGTCTAGTAGAATGTTGATCGGGCGTCAGTTTTTTTTCTGGCCAATAATGTAGATTTGTAGTGTGGTACGAGCTATTGCGAGTTGTTTCGATTTAAATTTCAAATTAAATACTGTAATGTCCGCAAAAAGTGTTAATTTTATCGGTACGACTAACCGCTAACGTGTCGAATCTATCTTGTTTTTTACAGCGTATTAGGAATATTCACCTTTGAAAGATCGCTTCATTACGTGTCGTTTTCCTCTTCTGATGTTTTATTTAAAATAATTGTAAGGAAAAAGAAATTAAAATTGACGTTTTAAATATTGCTTATCCTTCTAGTTTTATGCCACTTATCAACACTGTACCCCCATACACTTTACTCATAACTGATAATATAACGGTAATAATGATGATTTTCCAGCAAACCTCGCCGAAACGCTGGACCTCAGCCTAACGCTCCAGGACTACCACCTACAGGAGGTAACTCTCTGTCCCCGTCAACAAAGCAGAACAATGGGTTCCGCGCTGAGCAGTCAGGACATCATGGCGTTGCAAAAGCAGGAAGAATGTCGTCGCCAGCAAGCCCAGAGAAACAGCGGCGGTGGCGTATTCGGCTTCATGTTCAAAAAGTCCAAGGAAAGCTCTGTGAGCAGCGACAGTCTGGGTAACCGCAGTGTCTCGCCGGCGCGAAGCGACGAGACTGCGAGAAGCTCCAGCCCTCAACAACAGCAACAGCAACAGATTATGAGGAATAATCTTAACGGACAGCAGGTACCGCCAAACAGGCCACTGAGGAAGAGGAGGCCGGCGCCTAAACCGCCGACTCAGCGACAGCAGGTGGAGTCTAAGATTCAGGTGATATTTTTTTAACGATTATTATTGCATTGCGATAAATTACACTGTCAATAATAAACATTAGCATAGGAACGCTTTTATTGGATTGTTTCAACGAGTATCAAGTTTCGATAAAAAGTCATCTACATAAAGTCGATTTTTCGATTACACTGCTTATTTTATGTAAATTAAAATCAGTCTAGACTCCGCACTACAGGTGATTATCGATTTCACCTCGTATGGTTTCACTTCATGCATTAAACATCCGGAGCGAACAATTGCGGCAAAAATTGATTTCCCTCCTTAGCTTCACGCCTTGTAACCTAGCATAAACTTCTTATAAACCAACTGAAACTTTAAACAAAAAATTAAAGTGCGCATTTATTCCTTCAGCAAACGACGACGGTCTCCCGGACGCAATCAAAATCCGCAAGCGATAGCGCTACGACCACCACGTCGGTCTCGGACAAGGACAAGATCGTGATAAGTCACAGCCGCAACAGCAGCGACAGTTCGGGCTACCACGAGGCCTCAGTTCTGAGCGACAACCCGGACAACAATGGCCAAAGTGGTCGCATGCCTGAAACGCTGCCGAGACGCGGACGTATGCAGGGTATCCTCGAGGCACCACGAAAGCTCGCTCACACTTCACAGGCCAGCAAGAGCCTTGGAAATCTCGCTATGGCTAGCAGTCAGGCTGGAACGCTCAGCAGGGGTGTTAGCAATACTTCCCTCAGCTCTGCTGGTTGGTTGCATTCAGAGATTTTGTTGTTTTTTTTTTGGTCGTATATAAAGATGTTTTTGAACTGCCGATAATTTTGTCGTACGAAAAATCATGAATAATTTTGAGAGAAAAGTAATTTTTTTTTTCAATTGTTGCGATAGACGTTATGCTCATAAATTTAATTTTACTGTGGTATTCTATTTTATGCCGCCACGTTAAGAATCTGGCTCAAGTAAGTGTCTGTCGAGCTTGAGTAGTAAACTGCTACCAAATGTATAATAATCATTCTTGTCCAAGTAGAACAATAATTGTCATAGTAACTCAATTAGATAATGAACCAATTAATCCTTTAAATTGTAAATGCAGTACGTAAACTTAAAAATTAATAATAAATTTCGCTTTCAAACAGGTCAACGCAAGAAGCGAGCAGCGCCGCCCCCGCCGATCGCCCGGCCGCTGCCCTCCGCGATATCCGCCCAGGGTCTCGAGCGCATTGTCGACTCGGACGAGTCTCTCACCTCGGACATGGAACTGTCCAAACCCTCCTCCGACATCGACGCCTCGGCGAGCAAAGCTAGCTCCGACATTGTCTGCTCGAGTCACATCCGCGGTCCGATAGCCGAGCAGCCCGAAGACGTAGCCGTTGTAGAACCCGCTAGAGTAGGCAAGAGAGGTAAGCTAGATCCAGCGCAGAGTAGCAGCTTTAGTTCGAATGATAATAAGGATGAAAACTCAGGCTCTGCTTTCCTGGGGAGATTTGTCACGCCGTTGACGTCTTCCTGTCGCGAGAGGACGGAGAGCGTTGACTCGGAGATAGTTTGGCCAGTGAACTCAAACAGCGTCGGGGTGAAGGTGCAGTCTAGTAGTAGTCAGGATGGGTTCGATTGTAGAAAGGGTAGTGTGAGACAAAGTAAGAAGATTCTGGTCAAAGTGCCCACTATCGCGAATTTGAATTTGAATTTGAACTTGGAGTCGGAATGTGGCATATTGGAGTCAAGGTACAGTCCGACTCGAAGTCACTTGGGTAACTATCTATGTGAGGAACGATGCAAGCTTCGGAGACATCTGGCGCACAGTCTGAGCTTCCAATCAAACGACTCCGCGTTGAGACCGAGAGATAACCGGGTGACGAACGATCGCTTCAGCGCCGGGAGATTCAAGCAATGGCACTCGAACCGTTTCGACATCAGCAGAATCCCGAAACTCGGTGATTTGAGCCTCATCCGGTGTCACGAAGAGGCGATAACTTCTAGTCAGAACTTCAACTCCATGGACCTCGAGGAGTCCTTAGACGAGAATCTCTCGCCACCACCATTGAGTAATCTTCATATATTCGCGATCTCGACCAAACCGGAGGACATCGCGTTAGCTCCTATGGATGAGTCGATCCCCGGGGATATCGATAAACTACCTTCGTTGCCTATTATAGATCACAGTGGGAGGAAGCTCGACCTCGAGAAGAAGCTTAGTATATTAGAGCCACCTCCACCGGGACTCGTCAGTCGTGAAGAGTCGAATGAGAATTGGAATAGGTTCTTATTGCAATTGAACTCTATATTGGAAAGCAGAGTCGGAGAGTTCGTTTAAGCGATTATTATTTGTTTTATTGTTAACTTTGATAAACTGTGTTTTTGCGTGATTAACTCCGATGTTTTTTAACTTTGTTTTGTTGATTTTATGGAGAAAGGAACGTGCTTGTTTTTGCAATGAAAAATGATTTGAGGTTTATTTCGTGCTTTTGTACTTTCATGTGTGTCGCGTTCATTAGTGTGATTAACAAAATGTGTTTTGTTAATCAAATTCATTTTGTGCCTTTCATTAAGTAAACATGCTGTCAAATTATGAAAACCGAGATAATTCCAATCATTTTCCGTACATTCTATAAATGTGATAAAATCTAACGTGCATTTATACATTTACGATAAGATTTTTAAGAAATTTACGTTTATGATTTACAATTATATACCGAAGATATCAAGACTTGATTTTTTTAAACGATAATTTACCAATATAATATACAAGCGCTTACTACTTATATACCTGCTTCTAAACATAAGTACTATTATTATTCAAGCATGCCACGCGATAATCATTGTAAATAGGATTACTATTGCTTTAGCCAAAGGTGTGTGAGTATTATCTTCATCTAGATTAACTATTGTAGTCTAGTTATGCTTTTTGCCTAATACCTGCACAAACCCTACTCAGCTTTGTAATTAATTATCTTACACGATGAATTACATTTATACCAGCCGTAGTGACTAAACAATCTCGATTAGGTGTGAACGCACGTTCATCCCTAATCTCACCCCGCATACTTACCTTTCAACACAGCATTTAACTCTCCCCTGTAAAAAAAAACTCAGAATTCGCACCACCCGTGCCAAAGCCGCGCAAAGTCCTGAAAGCATCGCCTCCACCATCCGCAGCCTCGTCGCCAGTGTCTGTAGATCCGCCAGATTCAAGAGCCTCCTGCAGTCCCTGTCCCTCCACGTCCGCGAGCTTCGGCCTGCCCAGTTTGACGGAAGATGAACGCGAGGAGATAGCCATGGCAATCGACTCCATAGTCGAGGCAGCCAAGGGTCATGATTTCGACTCATTAAACAGTAACGACGACGAGAGTCTGGTTGAAGAGGTGAAGAGGAGGATGTCGGAGGCTCTGGATGAGGTGTTTGTCGAAGATTTGAACAAGAAGGAAGACGATGAGGTTTCCGTGAGCGATGTGGTGGTCAAGGCGCCGCCGATGTTCGAGGACGAGTCTGTCACTCCTAAGAACGAGCCTGAAGCTCCTAAAGAAATTTTAGAAGAAGTGAAACCCGAGGAATCTGCCACAGAAGAAGCTGCGAAGGAAGTGAAATTCGAGCTAGGAGATGATGAAGACTCGAAGCCTCATTCATGCGCTGTAATCTCCACCATCCCTAAGTGCGATCACGTCGAACCCTACACCGACGACGACTTTGGCATGTCTCTTGAAAGCAACGATTCCAATGGCAAAAAGCAGAGGAAGATCGTGAGGAGCCAATCGGAGATGAGCCATTTCGACTTTGGTCCAGTCGAGAAGCACAGTCGACATCTGACGACTCAAGGAGAGGCGTTCACTTTTGCACTAAATCCGAATCTGGGAGAAGCCGCTACGAAGAGCATCGAGGCGTCGATTCAGGCGGGATCAGGTGCTTGGAGATTCACGAATTGAGAGGCTGCACTGAGCAGCTGAATTTAATTTTGCTACTTTACTGGACTTCTTTATGATGCTTTGCATAATATTAATATGACAGTTGATGATGACTACCGAAAAGTATTTTGTGAATATTTAGGTGGTTGGTAATTTATACCCTCAGTGCAGCATCCAGTCCAACTCACACCTTCTTATTTATGCATAGTGTAGATTTTTAGTGTTGATGATAATGTTGTATGAGGTTTCAAGGTTGTCACCATTGGCGCGAATTGCATGACTCTTGCACCTAAATTACTTCTTCTTACTAATTTTTATTTTTACAATTTTTTTATTCTGAAATTGGTCTTATGACTACACCAAACGAAATTCAATATATGCTAGGTAAGCACAGCAGGAAGCGCCGCCCGACGACAGGTTTTTTAAACTGTGGGATTCAATTTGTTTTTTCATGAATTCAGAAAAGTTATTCATATAATAAAATGGATCTACTCGTGAAAGCCTATTGTCAGTTAGTCATCACAGTATTATTCAATCCCCCTAGGCTTTTCTAAAGGTCAGAATACTCGAATAGTTGTTACGTAATAGTGTATATCTATAAATACCAGATATACAGATATATACACTAGAAGTTAAAGCGAAGAAAAGTTGTGAGTATAAAAGTAGTTTGGAAAGTATCTAAATATGTTTACGTTAGTTAGTTAACATCTAGCTTTAATTATTAGAACCATTAAATTATCTGAATGCGCCTTCGTTTTTCATCAAAAACAAATTGATCTTACGTATGTTGACATGCGAGTCACTACACGTAGGATTCTAGAGTTTAAAGAAAGTATCCGATGGACGGTGCGAGCGTTTTGCGCCATTGATACTTACCTAGCGTATACACTTAGAAGAAAAGGGTCGCTGGTATTGGATTCTTGGAATACGAGGTACTTTTTGCACACTACTAACTGTTGGTGATGGATTTTCAATTATTGTCTTGGTGGAATTTAGTATCTGATCGCTATCGAAAACTATTATTAAAAAATATTGCATAATTATATAGCTATTTATCCTTAGTTATTAAGTTTATATAATTCGTAATGTAATAATGTATCAAAATGACGAATTCTAGAATAATGTAAATGTATGTCTCTGATATCTCCAATACTGACGACTTTCTCCCGTTTCAAAAATAAAATGATACTCGTGCGTTTGCATATAAGAAATTTTTTTTACGACAACTCGAAAGATTCTCACTAAAAATATGCACGTCTTAATTTACGTACAACATTATGCTACAAGACTATTTAAAGGATAATGAATACCTTTAAATAATCTTCAAACATAAGTAACTTTCACGTTACCATTTGAATCAGCTGTTCAGATGAAAATTCAGCTCATTCATACAACGTCCACTTACTCAAATTCTAACGAACCAATTTACAATCTTAGGTATAGCACCACCGACAGACACGGATATTCTCCTTCAGAAAGTTTCGGATACTTTGTCGCACTCGTTGACGCCTCCATCGCCGCCGCCCACACCCGAGGACGCCTCGATTCTTGAGGTGCCGAATTTTGTTGCTAACAATGCTACGGTTAATTCGAACAACGCTGTTGACGAGAAGGTCAAGCAGAAGAGTGACGTATTGAGTGCTAAAGGTATTAATTTTAATAATAATGTTTTTCGAGAAAAAATAATGGGAAATCGTCATGTTTTGTAGTTAAAGATTACAGGGAAATTATTTGGACATTTTTATTGGGTAAATTATTTTGAAACATGAAAATACATTAATTTTTTGCATGTTACATAGTTGTAAAACGAGTAAATTGTAACGGTCTCAAAATTTAAAGATAGATAATTCTTAATTTTAAAAGCACTTAAATGACAATATTTACCAGTCTCAGTCGAACAGAATCAGACGCAATAGCCAAACTCTTCCTCTAATCCTAACTGTAAATGTCAAGGTCACTATCGCTAAATACCTCAAAATTCGTCCATCCGATTTCCTATCCTCCCACTTCTTTGTATATCGTCATCGTCATCGCCACCCACACACACACAACCTCGAAATTCAAAACAATCGCAGCTATCCATATAGAGCAAGTTACTCATAAATATTCAATAAATCTGACGACGGCGTCCTCCTGAAAAATTTTAGAAAGCCGCGAGAATCATCATCAGTCGACGTTGGCAAGCGAGAACAGCAACAACGCGACTCTTGGATCACAACAGGACACCAGCGACTACGTGTCGGCCAGTGGTGAGGATCTTAGTATTGGAGACTGGGAGTATCAGATTCCTGCGCCACCAAGTGCCTTCCGGGACGACGATCACGAGGCTAGTGTCGAGGAGAAAGGTATTAATACATTTTAGTTTAAATATTTTTGTTCGTATTTTTTCGATGGAATTATTTAATTGCTGATTTTTCTTTCTTTTTTTTAGCTACAGTCCAGTCGGTAAAGGAGCCAATCTCTATCGAAGCCGAGGTTCATCAGACGACGCCATCACCTCCGAAGCCAATCGAACCTCCAGCAGAGCCTAAGCCATCTCAGCCACCAGAGCCAAAAATTGTCGTCAAAGCTGTTCCATCAGTCGACCAGGTCGATTTTGTGCGTCAAAAACCACCGCCAAAACTCGTTACCTCATCCCCTCAATTGTCCACCACAGAAGCCTCAGAGTTGAGCAAAAAAGCCGAGGTGATATCTGAACTCGAAACAAAGATCCATAGTCACAAACCCATCATAGAGCCAGTAATTGCCAGAGACGACGACTCGTACGCACCCAAGATCGCACCTGTCGAAAACAATCTGTCCAACTTTACCATCACGACTTACTCGCGGCAAAAGAGTCTGGATATATTTGAGAACATGGAGCAGCCTGTGCATAGTGAGACCAGAGTTTTGAGCACTTTTGCTACTCTCACAAGGGGTAGGAGTGTTGTTGCTGATTATGCCGAGGAGAGGGTTTGGAATGGAGGAATCAAGAGCGCCCAAAGCATGGAGAGAGTCTCCGTGCCTCTAGTCGACGATCGATCTAAGTTTGGTAGGTATTTTATTTCCTTTATTGAAATTTCGATGAAATTTGAAGAAATAAATTAATCGAGCCTTCAATTAAACAGCGGAACGAAACGATATGTTGAGGGAGAAGGTCTCAGTGCATCGATCGAAGAGCTATATAACGCTGTCGAGCAACGAGAAGTTCCAGAATCGTGCCAACGATATCGAAAAGAGTAAGGACGAAAAGAAGTTCGACGATCACGCGAATTACGAGATCAAGGACTCGTCCAAGAGATTTACGAGCTTGGCTAATGTAAACCAGAGCACTAACGATGAGATACCTAGGCACAAGGAAAAGTTCTCCCAGTGGCGGGACAATATCCTCAGGAATCAGGAGGAGCCTACCAAGGAAAAGCAGTTACAGTCCTTGCAGGTGGGAATTTTTCTATTTGGCTGAAAGGTTAAGTTGTTTGATCGAATTGTAATGGATTTAACGTCCGTTTTGTAGGTACTGAAGAGTATTTTACCGCAATTGAAAAATGCGCAAGCGACTGAAGAGAACGGCTACAAAAGCACCAGTGATAGTTTTACCATAAAGAAACGGTAAGATGATGCCTTTAATGAACAAATTCTCTAAACTTTAAACAAAATAAAAGCTGAAATGATGATTTTTAAATATTTCAGACAAGAGCCTCAGCGTGAAGAGCCTCAAGAAACTCCAACGGTCTCCTCGACGACCTCCGACGTCCAGCTACGGGTGAACCGTCGTCCTCAAGAGCCGTCCAAGCGTTATACATATGGTGGACCTCCAGCGGTAAGCCTTGGTAGTTGGTCTGAGCGACCCTGCGTCAACGTACAAATTAAGACCGACACAGACTACAAGTTTGGCACTAAGAACAACCCGAACAACAGTGCGTCCGGCGCTAAGACCGTCGTCAATCTGAACGGCGAAGGTAGTCTTATTGTCGAGGAGAAGAGTGAGAGGATGCAAAACGGAAACGGAATTGTATCGCAAGAGCGGAAGGAGTCGATGGTTGTGCGCACCAAACCTGTCGAGGTTAAGGACAATGAATCGCGCGTCGATACAACCTCGGTTAGTTTATTATAAGTTTCAACGAGAGTTAGTAACGGTTATACTTATAACTCGAATATCTACTTATCTTGATTTTTATCGTTACAGGTAAACTTCAGGGAGCTAACTAAGGCCTTTGGTCAAGATGTCCGTGTACGTCCGAAGCCACCCGTACGCAACCCTCACAACCGTCTGTCTGAGTACCTTGAACGGCCCAAGCCGGAGATAGTCGCTCCTAAACAGAACGGTTTCACCGAGCCACACGTCACGACGACGACCTTCGGCCACAATCTTCGCAATACCAATGGACCGGTACCGCCCGTCAAACGCTACACCTCCGTTGTCGGTATCTTGAACAACAACAACGCTATAAATACCAATAACAATAACAACATCAACCACAACGGTGCCAATAACAACAACAATAACGTTCACCACGTGAATGGCACGTCGAACTTCAGGTTCGCTAATGGCTCGGCGCCGAAACCGACGATTACCACTGCAGCGACGAAGGGTTTTATTCAGAAAGAAAAGGAATACACGGTGCCAAAGCCGCCGACGATGCCGATCATTACGGGTGTCACGCTCAAAAGCGTGAACGCGAGGCCTAAGTCAAGCCCAGCCACGATCCAGGCGGATCCCAGGGATCAGCTGCTGGAGTCGATCAGGAATTTCGGCGGCCGACAAAAATTGAGAAGTGTAAGTTTGTATTCTTGTTTATGTTTGAATTGCACTCTTCTAAAGGATTTTGATTAATTAATTTTTTTTACCTGCAGACTGCTGAAAAATATTAAATATAGACGAGCTACAAGGCTGGGAGCCAGTTCTTCCGCGAGATGAATCAGAATTTCAAAAGATGAACAAAGCCTGAAGCGAAACCGAGAGACTTTTCAAGAAGGTCTATAAAGAAGCAAGAATGCTAGTTATCAGTCAGTCATAATTTTAGAATTAGGGTTACGTGAAATTAAATTGCATGATGGTTACACGTTGTTCGAGAGTTGAAAGACGTTTGGGGCCGTTCAGTTGCTATTATTAGTCTTAACAATTGTTGTTTATTAACGTTAAGTCCTTGTTGTCGTGAAATTAACCGAGAAATTTGTATAGAAAAAAAATGTGCGGAAGGGCTTTTGCCATTTCGTTGTTCCCAAACGTCTGATATTACTTTCTGTAAATATTAGTGTTAGTAGTTTATCTTTTTTTTGGGAAGAAGGATACGTTTGTCGTTATAGCTATTTAAAGAAAAAAAGAAAACTTTTTGGTGCTCAATTTCTGTACGTTAGTTGTGTAAGGTTTTTCCTTGTTTGTCGAGAAAAAGAACGTGTGAAAAGAGTCTAACGCTTCTCTCGATGATCGTCAGCAACTTTTGTAAATATATTTGCCAAACGCGAGTCAGACTCGTATGAAAGTCAGATAAAAAAATTATTATTTTTTTGTAAAAAAATGATACGAGATAAAAAAGCTCAAAACATGTATAGACGATCATCCGAACTTTTCACATACATAGTCATGTCGATTTTTCGACGATGGTCACTTTTATATGATATAACATTATACTACTAACAAATGTTCTAATCAATGATTCTAAACTGTAAGATTCTATCAACGGGACCAAAGGTAACACTCATCTTATTTTAATACATTGTACAACGAATTAATGCGTGTATGTATATTGTAGAGCGAGCGAATGGAAAAAGAGTCGAGAAAAGCCACAGCTGCTATAGAATTGTACTGATCACATACAAAACAATGTTAGTTCAATGAGCATAGCTGGCATTATAATTCAACAAAGGCCAATCTTTTACTTTAAATTATTGAGATATATGCGTCATTTGCGAAGAATTTTTTTGAAGAATATCTTCCATTCTTCCTAATTAACTATAAGATGAATGATATTTTGTAAAAATAACTTTTTTAGTTAAGGCCATGTTAGAAATGCATTGAAAATTTAATTTTCAGAAGTTCGAGCAAGCTGTTTTGTAAATAGAACATTACTGTCTATATTGTATTTAAATATTGCCCCTCACATTACAATTTATTGGATATAATATGGCAAATCTGTTTATATAAGCGTTATTCTACTATTATAACTTAAAGTTTCATTAAAGTTAATTTAAAAAATAAGAAATGTTGAATTTTCTTGTATCCCTTCCTATATACTGTTCATACACTCTTCTTATTTTTTTCTTAGCTATAAAGCTATACTCCTGACACTGATGCTCGTCCTCCCACACTGAATTTTACTTCCTTATTACTAATTTCTTTTATTGTTCATTTTTGTTAGGTTAACTTCGATTAAGTTTGCATAGTTGTTATTCACAATGTTTAATGAAAATTGTATGTACTGTAAAACAGTAATTTAATGAATTGAATGATTTGTAAAATATAATTTCAAATTTCCCTCCGCTAAATCGCCGATCGATAAATAGACTCCCTTAGTTACCATCACTGTTTCCTCTTTCATCTGTACCAGCTGTACACTAAACTAACCTTCGTACTGACTTGATACCTTCTCATCACTAAGCGAATGTTTACTTTTATCCATGCACTCAAGCAAAACCGTGAGCCAGCCATCCTGCAGAGATTCCTGAGGACCATCGTCGGCGCGACACCTCACTTCCAAATCTCTCCGGATGCTGCGATGACTCGTCTCGCGGGCGGCTGGTTATGCGTCCCTCACGTAACTGCAAGCTACTCCTGAAGCTGACGCTCGTCCTCTGTGCCTTGAGCCTCGGCCTCTACTGCCTCCGCGCACCGAATGTTCTCACGGACGTGTCCGGCCTCCTCTTCGGCGATGCACACAATGCATCTAGTCAGAAGGTTAACTCCTCGACCACCTTAGCTCCTGAGGATGTTGTGCGAAATGGGAGTCTGGCTGGAGACAGCAAGAGGAAGAAAGAGGAAATTTACAATGTTTGGTGTATATTTACTAAGGTGACAAGTAACTCGCCGATGAGAAGGAAGCTGAGGATATTTGTGGACTCGCTGTTGAGATACTCAACGGGTGGTGTTGTCTTCCATGTTATAACAGATGAGGAGAGTAAGATCATTGCTGAGAAGGTTATTGAGTACAACTTTCTTATCACTAAGACGAAAATGAAGGTAAATTTACTCTATGCTTTACTTCTGGCAGTATTGTTTATTTAAATGTAAAGGTTTATATATTACTTTACTTTTTAGGTGCAATATTACAATGTTCATAAGTTAGCAGCAGAAATAGAGGATATAGTCTCGGTGATGTCACCTCATTTTAGCAGTAAACCAGGAACATACTATTCAGATGCATTATTCTTCCTGTCTTTGGGCTTGCACAGAATTGCTTCTCAGGATCAAGATGTAGCGGTAATGATAGATGCCGACACAAAGTTCAGAGTAGATATTAAAAAACTGTTCAAGGAGTTTGATAATTTTGGAAAACAAGCTTTATTCGGACTGGGTCCTGAACTGACTCCTGTCTATAGACATGTATTGTACATATATCGTAGTAGGAATCCCAAGACTATCTTTGGAGAACCTGGTTACCTCGGTGGATATCCAGGATACAACAGTGGAGTGGTGCTTTTGAATTTGAAGGGACTTAGGGAATCCTTAGAGTATGACCAGATTGTTAGCAGGGATAGCATTGAGCATTTAGTAGAAAAATACGAATTTAAGGCTGGTGCATTTAATTTTATTTTTTATTCTAATGAATTTTCTTACTTCTTATTTTATATTATCTATAAAACTCTATTTTTGCTTTACAGGGACATCTGGGAGATCAAGATTTTTATACATTACTGGGAATGGAAAGACCAGAATTTATTCATACAATAGATTGTGGATGGAATCGTCAGTTGTGCACTTGGTGGAGAGATCGGGGTTATGCAGACGTTTTTGCTAATTACTCGCGCTGCGATTCAGACACGAAGCTATGGCATGGCAATTGCAATACACCGATTCCAGAAGACTGAGAAATGAAGGGAAATATATTAAACTCGTAACCTCTCAACGACCATTGATAATTAGAGTATATTAGTTATTAAAAAAGTAAAATATTTAAATACCTCTGTAAGAAAACTCATGAAAGTATTTCGGTAATTGTTAATTTATAGTATACTTTAAAGTTTTATCTACAGAGGACTATAATATGTTTGTAGAGTATATGAATTTTTAACAGACTTTCATAGTTATGACATACTAACTACCATTGTAAAATTTTATATTCAAGGCGAGTTTTCTCGTAAGTCATAGTAAAAAAAATAATACTAATTTAATGATTTATATATACATAATAAAAATTTATATAGAGAAAAAATATTTACTAGTTTTAAAACATAACTACTATTGAAGCTAGATAAACAAGAAGTATGCGTAAAAATAAAAAGAGATATAAAGGAACTACCTACAAGTATTCCAAAAATATTTCTTCAAAATTCTTAATTCATTTATGTACTTGAAAAATCTTTAGATCTTAAGACGCAGTATTGATAAACTATGATATTCATGCATGTGCCTTTTTTGTAACGTTTTTTGCGGGTGATAAGTGGTAAACACCGCTGCTTGGGTGCGATATAGTGACCATGTGGTTATACTAACTGTGATTATGAGCGCAACATTCGAATCTATATCCTAAAAGTTTCTTGTTTAACGATGGAAAAACTCTACATTACACAAGTGTTATGAAAATTTTCTATTGAATAATATATACTTATTCTGTATCGACACATAATTCCTATGAAATGTGATTTTGTCGTTTGTCAATACAGTATGTACGTTGTCGTGACAATAAAATTTCATCAAATTTATTTACCTACTAACGTTTTGATTTGGCTTAGAGTAAACTTGGTCTCTTACAATTCGACATCCTAAGTATGTCATTTTACTCCGTGATGAAGGAGTGGAAAATTGATTATACAAAATAAATTAGAAATATGTGGGCTACTAAAATGATTAAAAACGAAATTTTTTCAGTAATATTTTTAAATCACCAAAAGTTGTATAAAATAAATTTATATAAATATATCTATAAAATTAAGTTACTTATTCGTCCTATGTGAAGTGGAGTTGCAGACGGCTGAGCGGCTCAATAAGAAGGCCGCACAGATAGTGATGAGGAAAACAGAAAAGTGCCTATGTGCCACCTACTCTCTAAACCTGAAAGAGTGAAAAATCACTCCTTAAGAGGCAAAATTGAGCCAGTCTACGCAAAAGAGTGACTCAATTTTGCTTCCTAATAAGGAGTGATTTTTCACTCTTTTAGATTGAGATAGTATGTTGACTAGCCAGAGGCTAGCTGAAAGCTGGAATAAAGTTGAGAAAAGCTGCCGTCGTATCAGTCCAAAACTGTTTTGTTTTACCGCTACTCTCGGTTCTAGCGAGACGAATCTTTTTTCTCCGCAACTCTCAAAAAATGACCCGCGCAATTTCAATCCAATAATTCATTATCATCGACAGGCCGCTTATCGCAACCAAAACAACTATACTCGTTAAGAAAGAAAAAAAAAATCTCTTCAAAATCTCTTTCTCCCCACACTCCTCTCTCAGCACCTAATCACACCACGCAGTGCGATAACAACACGCCTCAACCACGTAATCTCGACTCGGCATGTCATATTAATATACATATACTATACGCGGCGACTCGACGTTTGAACGGCGGATTCGCACCAACTTCGTAATTATACGATCAATAAGCGCGCGCGCCAAGCGATAAGTACAATACCGAATAATCGGCCTGGCCTTTTATTTTTTATCGTCGCTCTCGAGCGAGAGACGCTCTCGGAAAAACAGCGCAGTCCGGTGATCAGTCCGCCGCGCGGCGTTTCAACTAGACTAATTACACTCGCTTGTTTTAATACGATGTCATCGAAACTGAAGGCGATGTTCAAGAAACAGATTTCCCTGTCTATGGGCGGACATCAGTGTCAGATTCGCGAGAGACACGAGTTCGCAGAGAGGAGCAGTGTTTGCAGTGCTAATGGGAGGATTCGAACGCAGGAACTTAGGAGGAGCGTTAGCGAGAATGTTTCCGCTGATGAGATCGTTACGCTTAGGAGGAGTAATAGTTATAGGAGACGTCAGAGGTGATGAGATTATTCATATTTTTGCTTCTCACGATCGTCATTATTACGTGTGTTTTTTGCTTTTCTTTCAACAGAAGCTCATTGGGTGTACTCGAGGACATAATAATATGCCCAATATGCAAAAAGAAGATGCAGTCACCCAAGATGTTGGATTGTCAACACACGTTCTGCAGAAAGTGTCTCGAAATCAAGTTATTGGGAGAGTCTTCGAAAAGCGAAGGTGAGTATAATAAAAGACGTGTGAAGTAATCGATCAACAATGTATATATAAGTGCGTAATCTCGTCGGACGTCCAAATGAACGCAGCGTACTGATTTAAAAGGCTTGAATTTACGTTGAAATTCGTGTATCGATGGACACGTTACGATAAGGCACCTGCCATCATGAGCGTTATGATAACGCGTAATCTATATCGATACTTTGAGTGACTATACATCGGCGTCTTTTTTAAAAGTTTTTCATCTCTGTCTGATGTGATTTTCAATAATTTTGTCTGCTGCAAAGTCACTTTGGATTGACGAGCGATGTATATTTTTTTAAATTCCAGAAAAGAGAGGCTTTGTAAAGTAAAAAGATCGATTAGATTACGGTTGATCTTGAACTCTATATGTTATATATAAATGTGCGTTACCAAACCTCGCTCTATATAGCATCTAATTGAAAAAGTAAAAAACTTTACTCAATGAAAATCGTGTTTACGAATGATCTCAACGAGATATCAACGCGGCAATGAAATTGTTTATCAACATTGTTTAACGCATTCACACCTTTATAGTCGCGCGTTAATGAATTTCGGAATTCCCGGTCGAGATTCTACACCCGTATTCGATAAAAGTTTTTTCGTGTCAACCGATTCATATATATATACTACTCCACTTTTGATTAGATCTTGCTTTAATATACCTACTTGTTTCATTTCATTTCATTTGAAAGTTATATGCATTTTTACAAAATTAATCTACAGCGTGTAATTTTCCAAAAGATAAAAAATCTAAATCCATTCTGCATCCCTAGGCAGTGAAAAAATTCTGAGCTGTCCGGTCTGCAGTTCGACAACGACGCTGAGCACATCCCCGGAAAAACTGCCGACGAATCTGAGCGTCGAGCGAGTTCTACGGGCTGTCGACAACGGCTCGTTCGTCGGTCGAGCTCCGAACAAAGCCAACAGTCTCGTGGTCAATTTCGCGCCTCTGATCGGCAAAAAGAAAGAAGAAGAGAAACCAAAGTGCGCCAAGAGCCTGACCGGCTCCGAGGTAGAACCTGTCGATAGTTGTCGGCATTGTGATACGGTGAGATAAATATATATTTTTTTAAGAGTTTAGTTTGTAGTTTGTAGAATAATGGGTGCGCAATGACGACTAAAAGTATCGTTCATTCAAAATGCAATACACCTCTTCCGATATTTTTATTGCACACGATGTTATTGCGCGTTATGCGGTTATGCGATAAGCTGGTGTCGATAGTTCCCGAAATATCTTCTATATTATACTTAAATGAAAGAGCAACGTTTTCATTTTTCAAGCTTGCCAACCGTTAAATGTTCCGCGTCTATAATGTTTTGGTAAACATCAGAGGAAGATAAGGTTATTGATTTATTATAAAAAACGCCACTCTCTGGAATAGGCTCTTTTTCCCGAAAATTCAATCTAAGCTCGCCGCAGTATATCGGTAATAATATAGGTATAATAGAAGATAATAATTTTCAACTAAAAAAAATAATAATAATAATTAATCGGCGCTCGACGCGACCTATCGCGCATATCATTCAGTTCTATTCTTGAGCAATCGCAATGAGTCAGTGCGCGACAAAAGCATTCAACGTAATTCCATACAGCGTCTATTCATAAAGACAGTAAATTATCTCTAAAACAATGTGCGAAGGTTTTCTGTAACGTATGTCAGACGCAACACGTCGCTCAGCTAAAGGACCAACTCAAAACGATCATCGACCAGCTGCAAAGTACCATCAACAAACTCGAGCATCGGGTCGTCGAATTTAAGGTATACACTCGCTCTATCAATTTCCAAAGTACAATAACGAAGATTAAGAGAGAGAAAAAACAAACAAACGATAGTTTATATATTATTGTATATAAGAAATAAAGAAAAATCGATATCAGGATAAAACGGAGAGCCTGAAAGACGTGATCACAAAGGAATACGATGCAAAGTTCGCCGCGTTACTGGAGGAGAAGAACAGCAAACTCGCGATGCTGGAGGAGTTGCGGGCGAAGGGCGAAGACTCGGCTATGGTCATAAAAAAACTCATGCAAAACTCGCAGGTCGAGCTGGCCAAGCAAAAGGACGTCGGTTTCGATGACATCGCCGACAACGACGAGAAGGTATGCAGAATTATTTTTTCTACATACCATAACGTTTAAGCCTAATACAAAGCCTCATCTTCACGTGTATAAAAATCGTTTGAGTACTTATATACGTACCTATAGACTATATACATATACTACAGAGAGACAAAGTAAAACATCGCTTTTCGCGCCGCGAGCTGTCTCCCGCAGAATCCGGGCTGAGGCTGCGCGCGTATTGATCGCAAAACCACCCAGCATCTGCAGGAGTGTGCGATATTTCGAGAAGGCCTCGCGTGCACTGGACTTTTCGAGACGATTTTTTAATAGCTCGTGCATTTTTCAAGGATTATTGGCAGTTAGTTCTTTAAATATGTGCTTTCGACGTTTGCGAAGTTATTTGTAGCGGCGAAAAAACTTTCCATCGTCCGCAGCATCAATATTCGAACAATTGATAATGAAATATATATATATATATATATGCGCAACGAAAATATAATAATATAACAAGGCAGAATCGGAATAATAAAAGACACGGACCGATCGAAGAAGCTTCCAGTCTAGCGAACAAACGTTCTCTCGGTTCCCTTGTACGAAATCTCTCCGAGCGGGAAAGAGAGAGAGAAGCGGCCGTGTCTGGCGCTGACAGGCCATTACCACTGGCACAAACGGCCACCGTTCGGGAGGCTGGGAGGGTGAGTGTGGTATATAGGAGGGAGTCGTTGCGGGGGTGCTGCTTGCAGAGTGGACGAGGAGATATAGTTTGAACATTTTTAGGGCTTTCGAGCTTGATAAAAATAGTCATCGAGTATTACTCTTATAAGCATAATTAAATCTTGCTCGGGTCGGAAATTCTTATTTATATTTGCAATATTTTTTTCTTCTCTTGTCGAATTAGTCAGTACTGCTTATTTATCAAACCATCAAAATTCTGCACTGTGCACTTATCCAAAAACCAAAACGACTCGCATGCATCCGATGAATTATCCAGCCTCGCACTAAATCGCAGTGGTATACTATAGAGCCGCCATATACTGCAGCTATTATAGCGCTGGTTTTGCAGCGCCGCTCGTCGAGCACACCGAATCAATTTGCGATTCACATAAGGACGTGGCCACGCCCATCACCCTTGCAATCGTGCAGTGGAGGCGAAGCCACGCCCAGTATAAGCTGTGTGTGTGTGTGTGTATATTCTCGGACGATCCCCACCACGGCTAATAATTTACGTCAGCCGCAGTCCTACGCCATAAAGAGTCAACTGCAGGCTTCGGGGGGGGATATGAGTGTTGCTGAGAAGTAGAGAGAGATTTTTATTTTTCGCTGGCTTGTTGAGATTTTTTTTTATTTTTATTTTTCGAGGCTAATTGAGCGGCAGGTATGCGTATATATTTTTCGATCGACTATAGTAACACGGGAGTTTTCATTATTATATTTTTCAGTTGATTTTCCTCACTCTACTCTACAAATAATTATTGTAAAATTATTACATCCCTTAGGAATAATATGAAAATAATTATAGCAAAGTTATTATAAGTACTCCTCATCGAAAAAAAATACAACCAGCAAACAGCCACAAATCCTCAATCAAAGCCCAATACGTCATTTCCCCTAATCGCTCACGCTCAATTAACCGCAATCTCGCACAGTATAACATCCTTCCCTAATCAGTTATATAGTTCCTCTTCGGAGAAGCAAAAATCCCAGCAACGATTCCATCCGGCTTACATTATACACTTCTCGCACACGGGACACGACTCGATGATCCGCAAAAATCAAAATTCCCCGATCTCTCTCGAGTGGCCCTATAAATATTCCCTTTACGATCTCGAGGGGTAGTGGTAGTAGCCGACGGCACGCGCCTCACCGCCCTAAAATTAGCCGCAGCGACATATTGCGCACTGCAGCTACTTACCTACTCGCTCGGACCCATGGGAAAATCAACTGACGCGTAACTAACTGGTGTATCATTATGCGCGCGAGAAACTGATGTTTACGAACGCGTGTGTCGGATGACGGGGTAAAGCCAATTTGCAGCGGGTACTTAACGCGCGATGACGTTGTGGGGGACGTTTTTTCTTTTAACTTGTGACTTTGAAATTATCATGAATTTAAAGCACTGTTAGGTTTCCTAGTTTTTTCTTTTTTTTTTTAAACGTTGGACAGAACGGGGTGTCGATGGCTTCGATGTTTCCTGTCGATATACGTCAGCCTGCGTGTGTATATCTATATAGCAAGTGCGGCTGCATAGAGCTCCTTTTTTCGAAGAGATTAGGCTTGTATGTAGTCGGTGTGAATTAGCCGGCTGACATGGGAAGAAATCGATCGTTCGGACGATTTTAATCGGCCTGAAATTGACGGCTGCTGTGTATAGTATACACAGTGCGCGGGAAACACTTTTCGGTTAAGCGGTTTTGAATTGAACGATTGGCTAATGCATTGTGTGCGGTGCGCTATGTCGGAAAAAGGATTTTCAAAGGGCGATGCGTGTTGGATTTACATGGGATTTAATTCGATTTAATTTTACGAGTTGGTTGCGGCTGCTCGTGGAAGGGCTTTTATAATTTGAAAAAAAAATTGTTTGGAAATATTTACGGATTTTATAACCGCACGAAAATGACCTTCTAATGAAACAAAGTTTTATGTTTAAATGATTAAGAATCAAATATATTCATCGACTGGCAAAAAAAAAAAAAAAAAACATATCGGCAAAGCCCGTATATAATCAAAGTATTATTTCCGAAATCACATGCTACGATTTCTGCAAAACAGGAAAAATCTCATGTCCCCAACGAAGCCCACAAAGAGGCACAGTATACACAACAATTAGAAATCCATCGACAGCACTTCGGAAACACCTCCCACCCCTCGGAAATCTAAAACAAACGCGCTCACCCGCGTGGAGCAATGCAACTCCCTTAAATTGCGGCCAATCGAGGCCGAACCGGCAAACACCCTTTTGTACGTCGCACCCCAGTACACAAAGAGAGAGAGAGAGAGAGAGAGTCGCGTGTTTCGGCACGTGTCGGACGCTACAAAGGCTCCGAACTTTCGAGTTGTCTTCAGGGGCGGATCTCGGGGACACGTGTATACTTTGGGAGTCGGCTTGTTTGCCCGCGAGGGATATACCTATATATATACAAGCTGGTGTGTGTGTGTGTTTGCATGTATATAGGAATCGATTGAATTTTCGGATTTTCGGAGACTTTGTTTGCCGAGATGCGTATGGGGTTTGTTGGAGGATGAATAAATTAGGATGATAATTGGTTGGACGGGCGAAAATCTTTGTTTGCGATCTGATGGGATATTGAGAGACGATGATTTATTTTTAGGTGAATGCCTTCTTGCATCTGCACAATAAAGCTGCGGAAATGATATCGAGAGGCTTGGCATGGCAGTCGACGCTGCCGGACGGCATTGAGGTGAAACTGCGCGATAAGGATAACAGAACAGCTGCCAGGTATTATTAGTTATTATTATGCTGCAATTGACAATCCATAATATAATAATTGAACGACTTTCAGACCAAAGCTGTTGAACTTGCGAAACACGGACCTACAGCGTCCGTCGGGTCTGGCGATCGACTGTCGCAGAGGTGATATCTACGTGGCTTGTCCAGGCAGTAATCAAGTCGTCGTGCTGGACCGACTTTATCGAATCGTTCGCAGAATCCAAAATCAAAATATGATGGCACCGCAGGCCGTCAGCTTCGTCGAGAGTCGTCAAGAGATTTTCGTCACAGGTTAGCATATTTACAAAAAAAAAAAATCAAAATCAAACCTCAAAATTCTCATTCTCGCTCGTCAGACAAATGGAAGCACACGATATTCGTGTACAACCGCAAGGGTCAGCTGATCCGCAATATCGGTGGTGAAAAGGGTTCCGGCGAGCTTCAGTTTCACTCGCCTTGGGGTATCGCTTGTCTGCAGTCTCGCAACTGGCTCTACGTCGCCGATATGCGCAACGACCGCGTTCAGATTGTCGGCGCCGACGGCACTTACAAAGGCACCATAGGTCCAAACAGGCGATTATCGGGTTCGGAAGTTGTTGTTGGCAGGAGGATACCTGCGATACTCGGAGTGCACGAGTTTAATGAACCCACGGATGTCGCGGTTTCCGATGCCGCTATCGTTGTTGCCGACTCTGGAAATCATAAGATTAAGGTACTGAGAGCATTTCTTTATTTGTTTGATACAACTAATGTACATTTCATGCACATCAGATGGTTTAAAAGAAAACGTTCTTCATAGGTTTTCAACCACAGAGGACAACTGATGTTCACGATCGGTGGCTTTGGAGTATTCAGAGGACTCCTAAAGTGAGTCTTGTATCCCGAGACCATCTCAAGAAAACATCAGGCACACGTTATTCTCTAATTGCATTAACATCTTTGCAGATCACCAGAAGTAGTAAAACTCGACGCGCAGGGCAACATCTACGTGGGTGACTCGGACAACAAACGCGTCCAGGTCTTCACATCCCAAGGCGAGTTTCTGCGCGTTTTTGGCAGTCAGGGTTCCAACGTCGGTCACTTCGGTTGGATATCCGGCCTACTGTGTCTACCAAACTCCAGCGACGTTCTCGTAGCCGACAGTATCAACAACGCGCTCCAGTTGTTCTAACGTGTCACGTTTTCGCAGACATTTAATTTTAATTCATCGAAGCGTATAACCTCTGGTGCAGGTCGATTTTGTATATATATTATATTGAACAATAAAAACTATGTCTCGAACTCAAAACAAGACTCCCACGCGGAAAACTCGCCGGAGCCGTTTTCTCACGCGCGCGGCGGCGAAAACGCAACAAGGCGGTGCCTTGAAAAATCGGCAAAGAAAAGCGGAGTGTGTCGAGTATACTTATAATACAACTCGGCTGCGTGACAGATCCACTTTCGAGAGGGTCGTATCGTCGAGCGATTATTTATCTCAATTTGTCACGAGTGCAGTGTCTGGGTTTCGAGCGGTGGGGGACATGCGGTGGGTTCATTGATTTATATCCGATGCCTCGAGTGCTAGGGATGTGCGGTTTGTTTGTTTTCGATCTGAGTTGGCTGAGTTTACTGATTTTTAATCCGTGGGAATTAATCGCGGTATCGCCTCTATTCATTTTAAAAAAAGAACAAGTAAAACACTTTTATTGCATATTATAGGGAATACCGATGGCTTTGTCGTTACATTTTTTTATATAACCAAACAAACTAGGCAAATATATTTGTAATAGATTCTATTTACAAGTAGGAAAGCACGACCTAGACTCTTCATCCGGTAAAATCGATGCGACCAGTGACTTGTACCGCGAAAGCGGACACTCGTAACCGCAGTCCTTCACGTTTATTGGAATAAACAGTTCGCCTGCAGCTCCAGTCCACATGATAAACTGGAAACGAGGTTAATACTTATTGCACAAAATAAATGTATAACGCAAAAAAGAAAAAAAAATTAATGGAGGAACATACCCTAACGTAAACTTGATCATCCGATCCTCTAAGTTTCTCGACGATCAGAGCAGAGCCGTAATCCGGAATCTTGGGTACTTGCGTGAAATTGTGTGCGTTGCAGAACTGCGCGATGTTGATCTCGTGTGCGCTGTACAGGTAGATCTCTTTGTCATCCAGTGTCTTTCCGCTCTTCTCGATGTTCTCGAGAAACTTTTCGACGGTCGGACCCGTGGCGATTCTGATCATCAGTGGCGTATGGGTCAGGACCAAGTAGGACAGGTAAGAGAGATCTGCCAGCTTCTCGTAGTCCTCCTCGCTGCACCAGTCGGGTAAGGACAAACCCATGCTTCGCTAAAATTTACATGTTGTTATTGCAAATTTACAGATTACATTATTTATGAATAACCCTTTCAACCTCGCTTTCAACCTACCGCGGCTCTGAGATTGTTGTACAGTCCGTACAGTCTTGACATCGGGTTGTAGAGTTGGCCAGTCTTGTTGTGAATCTCCTTTGCAAAATCGTTGTACTTTTCAAACATCTTCTTCACCTCTGGCCACTCTTCCACTTGTCTCTGCATCGGCCGGTAGCTATGTAATTATTAATTTTCAAAAAGTCACACCAACGATGCATAGGTTAAACATATAATCCTTTAGAAAACACTAATTTGTTCGTTATTAACATACGTCGTACAGGCGTCGTTGGCACTGAGGAAGTTGAACTTCTCCTTGTCGTAGTGAGCAGATATCGGAGTCCATTTGATTCCGCTATTCCAGGCGGTTTCATTCGACGGAGGGTAGAGTCCAGCGAGTACAAGTTGTAGTGACTGCTTCGTGCGGTCGGTGTCGGTACTGTAAGCGTATACTTGACCTGCGTTTTTGTAATCCCCCAGAAAATTATTGTAGCGTTGTCTCAGCACTTGACCGATTTTGTATTCACGTTCCATGCCCACCTGATTAATGACGAGATCGTTTAATACAATTTTATCGAGCTATCCACGTGAACAGCTAAATATGTTTTAAATATTTTAAATCAAATTTTAAAGATTACCTTTGTGAGGACCCCGTAACCTAAATCTTTATAGTACTGGACGTATGGATCATTTTTGTACACTTCGGTCACTGTAGGCGTGCGATCTCCATGTCTGAATAACTATCAACAATATGCACATCAACCGTAATAAACGTGTTTGTTTATTTTGAATGAATAAGGAAGTTGCATAAGAAGAAATCGGTACTAACCACTTGGAGTAATTCCAGCTTAAAGTCACTGGGATGAGTAAATGTGGCAAAAACAGCGTTGAGGAAGGCGCTAAGCAAAAGGCTCAAAATCCCCTTCATAATTTATCCTAGCTTGATTCTCGAGTTATATAAAGCGCGACTACGACTGACGGCAAAACTTGAGTCACGGCTTTTATGGTAGACTATTAAATAGTTTATCAGTAGTATGTGGTAATATGTGCTAGTATATGAAAATATGTTCGTATGATGACCTACTTACATAATGTTAGTTGCGGTAATGCGTTTAACATTCTTTGGTATACAGTCAAAATATTATTGCAATAAGAAAATCTGTTTTCAACTGTATATTGATAATGTAGTTAGAAAAAGTTCAGCAAACTACTAGCCCTTGTTTATTCAAATATATTAAACAAATACTTTATTGTGTTCGTGAGATTATTTTATCTGAAATATTTACATTTTAGGAGCAAAAGAATTATGGTACAGAAGTTTACTATCACATCTTTGGTAATACGAGCTGAAGAAGGTATAAATCTTCTTCATTTTACAATAGTACTAATAAGCGTCTTCGCTGCGGATATCGATATGAGTGCATTCTCTGACTTCGTCGTCTGGCAGAATCGGTGCAGCCCAGGATTTGTAGTAGGATAACGGACATTCGTAAGCACAATCTTCCACTTTCAAGGGGATCAACCTTTCGTCAGCGCCCGTCCACAATAGCATCTATAAAAATGGTGCGTTATCGAATGAAATCACACGAAATGATCGACATTGATTTTTTTGTAATACCTAATATACTTTAGAAAATTATAAACACTTACACGAAGATAAACCTGATCATCGCGTCCTCTAAGTTTCTCGATAATCAAAGCGCTTCCGTAATCAGGATTCGGGGGGATACCTGTGAACTTGTGAGCACTGCTGAACGTTGCGAGATTGAGATCGTGAGCGCTGTACAAGTATATTTTTCTCTTGTCAGTCTTCTTCTCATTGTCGTCAATATTCTTTAAGAAACGCTCAACCGTTGGACCTACAACGATTTTTGTCATCAGAGGCGTGTGCGTCAAAGCGTCGTGAGAGATGACGGTGAGCTCTAAGAGTTTGGCGAAATCCTCTTCGGAGCACCAGTCTGGCAACGGTAGACCAAGACTCAACTGCAAGTTTTTAATTATTTTTTTGTTTGAGAAAAATTTATACGACTATGTGGTTTGATTGTTACACTAGTATAATATACTCGTGTGTACTCACAGCAGCTCTGACGTTGTTATGAATTCTGTACATCTTCATTGGATCCAAATTGATAATACCAGTTTTGTTGCTGACGTATTTCAAAAAATCATCGTATTTCGCAAGCTTTGCCTGCACTTCTTGCGAATTACCGGCTTCTTTCAGTAAGTGATTGAATCTGAAATTACGTGCGATTAATATATTGTACTGATGGTTATGTCTCAAAATTTATATTTACTTTTTGCAACCGTCGTTAGTACTCAGGAAATTGCTGGTGTAAGGCTCGTAATGATTCGGAATCGGCAACCAATGAATTTCGTCATTCCAGGAGGTCTTCTCCGATGGAGGAAATAAACCTGCGAGAACCAACTGCAGTGACATCTTCGTACGGTCATAGTCGGTGCTGTAGCCATAAACTTTATCGGTTTGAAAGTCCCCGAGAAAACTATCGTAACGTTTTTTTAGCACCTGACCAATTTTGTGCTCTCTGTTCATGCCAATCTAATACAAGAGAAAAATTTTTGTCATTTTAATTAATCTCGGACAGATAATTTCAGACTGATAAGTAAATTTTACTGATAAATGGCGCTAGTTGAGAACATTACTATCGTTTTTGATAAATATTTACAATGCAAGTAAACTCACTTTTGTTAATTGACCGAATCCAATGTCTGCAAACACTTGTCGGTAAGGATCTGTTGGATAAAGCTCGTCTCCTTGAGGTGTACGGTCGCCATGCCTAAATAGCTGAATAAATTATCTCGTGAATATTTGCCGTATATATATACATACAGTGCAATTTATTTTGGAATTAAAAAAATGTTACTTACTACTTGCACTAATTCGAGTTTATAATCGGTTGGCTGAGCTTTCGAGATGAAAATATGATTCAAGACAAGGGAAAGTATGATTCTTAATATAATTTTCATTTTGGACAATGAAAATATCGGTAAAAGGTGATGAAAATGAGGAGGCGACTAGCGATACTTTAAGCTGATAGCCGTACTTATATATTAGTTCCTTATCTAATACATGTATACATACCATGTGTATGCACATTTACGTATAATCGAAACGATCAATCTCAATACCCCTTGTGTAATTAATATAGAGTGACAATCGATTTGAAATTATAATTTTTATCATATCGAGTTTTCTTTTATATACAAAGTTTGGAGCTTATCTCCAAACGATTTTTTAGTTTATAATACGGCATTTATTGCTTGAAATTCAGTATAAAAATAAATAATATTTAAATAAAGTCTAAATATATTATGCATGATTTTTTTCAAAAACTATAAAATGTTTAAATTCATCACAAAAACTGTGCTTTCGCAACAGTCTGCAGGCTTAACCACTGATACCGTGACAAAATCGTTATCTATCGTTATCTATTTATAAATCGATTGATAATGATCACTCAGTATTATTAGAGCGCGATAAGACAACGACATATATTCTATTTCGTCTTTGACTTTTCATCTTTTTTTTAAATCTGGCATATTTTACTCTACAGATTTTTTTGTGATATACTTATATTTTTAAAACAAAATATTAACGTACACCTTTTGCTTGACATGACGATACAATAGTTTACATCTAAATCGAGATGTAAAGGTTAAATTATTTCACAGGTTAATATTGATATAAGTAAGAAATAAATTACACGTTTCTTTATATATACATCGCAATCGAATCTTGTTTAAACAAAATATTGCATTTATTAAGTCGAACTTGATTTCTTAAATCAAGTTAATATTTCTTGTCTGTCGCATATCTGTATACTTTAATAGAGACATATCATAAAAATTAATGTAAAGCTCCTGGATTATTAATTGCGATACAAGTATAATTAAATTATTGAATATGTATATAAAACAAAAGGATATAAACACAAATTTTGATTATTCATAATCAAAGATTACTACGTGATGATTGTTGTAAAGTATATAAATTTTGAGATTCAATTATCTTTGGGGCTTATACATAGTTAATCTCGTGTATCTCGAAAGGTTGAATTTGAAAAATCAATATGTTTACGTACGACAATAAAAACCAATCAGCGATATCAATTCCAATGAAAATTAATAAATAATGCTCTTAAAATATTATACTAGGATAATGATTCATGTCCATATTTGAACGAAAACAAATCTTCTCCAGCGAACAAGTAAGGCAATGTCACATGAGGATCGATTTTCTTTGCTCGTGTTTTTTTATTTCTGCGACTGCCATACGCTGATGTTTTACATTTAGTAAATCCACTCGCAGGAAGGACGGAGCCGATAATATCTACATAACTCGATAAGAGACATTCGTATGCACAGTTCTCGAGCTTTAAGGCAATCAGCTTTTCCGATACACCAGTCCAATAAAACATCTGAAAATAAGAGATTATTTTACTGCGAGAACTCCTGAAAACTATAACAAGCTATGATTGCGAAATACATACTCTCAAATAAATTTGATCATCTGGTCCTCTTAATTTTTCAACTATCACAGCACTTCCATAGGCGGGATTCGTCGGAATATCCGTGAAGTTGTGAGCTCTGTTAAAAAGCGCGATGTTGAGATCGTGTGCACTGTAAAGGTAAAGCTTCTTCTTCTTGTTTTCAAGCTTCTCACTACTGTTTCTTGTGTTTTCCAACAATCGTTCGATAACAGGTCCGATTGCGATCTTTCTCATCAATTCAGTATGCGCTATAAGATCGTAAAACAACGTTTGAAACTCTTGAAGCTTCTTGTAGTCTTCCTCGGAACACCAGTCTGGTAAGCTCAGTCCTAGACTCAACTGGCAAAAAAGGAAAAACTGCTTTAGTAAGAAATAGTATGGCGATGCTTGCTATATGTATAGAGAAATTTACGATCCGCTTACAATGCTTTGTAGATTCAGAGCTATCAAAATAACTGAGGTAACTCGTACGGAAGTTATTTGAGTTTTATCTCTGACGTAGTCCAAAAACTCTCTGTGCTCTTCGACCTTCCTTGCTACTTCAGGTAACTTTTCGGCATCCTCGAGTAATTTTAGATACCTGGAATGTCACATGTTTATAATCCAATATCATATACATTGCGGTAATAAATAATATTGTAATGTGCAATTATTTACCCTAGTGAACATTTTCCAAAAATGTCAAACGATATGAAATCGGTTTCGAAAGGCTCGTAGTGTGTAGGTACCGGGAACCACTCGATATTGTTGCTCCAACGCGTTTTGGCAGTCGGAGGATACAGGCCGTTTAATACCAACTGCAGAGACATCTTCGTGCGATCGTAGTCCGTGCTGTAGGCGTAGATGTCGTCGACATTGTAATCGCCAATGAAATCGTTGTAACGTTGTCTCAGCATTTCGCCGAGTTTGTGCTCACGTTGCATGCCAGTCTGTATTTGGATATTCAATTTTTCGTAATTTTCAGCTTCAGAATAAGAATTTTTAAAAAACTCACTTTTGTCAATTGCCCGTAGCCGTACTGTTTGTAAAAGTCCGGATCGTAGGGATCCGTCTTGTAAATTTCGGCCTTTTCAGGTGTCCTATCTCCATGTCTCAGTAACTAAAGTACACACATATACACGGAAATTTTAAATAACGACTTTACCATATTTTTTATTTGATTTTTTTTCCACTTACCACTTGTACAAGTTCTAATTTATATTTAGCTTTTGAAGCTTTTGTTACGATTAAATTATTGTAAAATAAAGAGAAATAAATAATCAAAGAAACTTTCATTTCGTGGCCGTGAACAGAGTGCAAATGCTGAATTTCTTTTTAAAATGATACTTAACGATCGTGTTTTATACATTTATCTAATCTACTTGCATGCATAAGTACTTATAACGCGCACTTCCTTGATCACCAATAGCGTAAAAAGCCTTAATCGTGATACATTGATGACAACGCGATCAAACATTTGATTTATTTCATTTTGATGAAGTGAATGTGCAAACAAGAAGTTGTAGCGTAATACCATGATTTAATTTTCTTTTTTTTACCTTATCTTTACTATTGTAGTAATATCTTCTGTAGATATTGTTGTATTGAAAAGGGCTTATAGCCCATGTAATTATTAATAAATTAATAAATACAAAAGGCAATTTTGGCATACGTGACAAACCGATATCGGTATGCACTGGGCTCGCAGATATGGCGATGAGGGAAATATATGTTAGGAAAGCGCATATGCGCCAGCTATCTTCGCTGTCCAGAAACACAGAGAGTTTAAATGGTGGGGAAGGGCTTGATGGCCAGTCCGGAAAAAAAACCGAAATGAAGTTGAACTTGAACACGCAACAATTTTTAATAAAATTTTTAGTGGCATAAGCATAAGTTTTGATCTGTAAAGGTTGAGGATCTCGTAACAATAACGAAATACATCCCCTGTTATTATATTTTGTCAATTTTCACTTTTCGAGCTTAGTAATGGATGCATTCGTAGAGAGATCGAGCGCGAAAACGAACAGCCAATCAGATAACGAATGGAATGATTATCACGTCTATTTTAGAATTAGATAATAATAAACGATATGGATGAAAACAAAAATTATTTTTTTACAAAGGAAACAAAATAACGGTAATAAGCGATGTATTTTAAATACAGGTTGATTAATTGAACATTTTATTGAACGCTATCTATGCTCAACAATAAGCAAATAGTGTAAGAATAATATATAAGTGGGTCCTTATGGCTAAATTCGCAGTTTAAGTTATTGATTGCGTATAAAGTATATGAACACAATGTTGTATTAAAATAATCAGAATTAATTAAAAATGTCTACTGTCAACTATCGCATATATATGTGTGTCAAAAAGTGAATACTTTTGCAGATACAATCATTTGTATAATACTGGCTGATTTCATAATTGACATTTTGCATTGCATCGACCATAATATGTCTTATCAGCAAGCTCTTCCTCACCGTTACAAAAGTTAAAATAGATTTCAATTGTAGCATACCCCTGTCGTTGATAACGCACATTATGCGCGATTGATTATTCAGGCTATTTTAGTTGCATTGATTGACGATAATTACGAGAAAATTCCGCTGATCACGCCTTGTTCATAACGATGAATTCGTTGTTCAAGATTTGCTCTATATCAGCGGACTTGAGATTCTTGAAGAGGCACCTCATCTCTTCTTTGGACGGTAAATAAGGGTTCACTATCTTCAAGTATTCCGACAGTGGACACACCTCGCCGCAGTTTTCCAGTTTCAGAGTCGTCAGTTTTTTCGGGCTGCCCGACCACAATAGTAGCTGGAAATACGAGCATAAATTAACGAGTTTATTTCAATAAATTTTCGATTCACCCAAAATTTGCCTACATATACCTTTACGTAGATTCTGTTGCGTTCGTCCGAAAGTTTTTCCACGATAACAGCACTTCCATAGTCGGGTATCCAAGAGAGCGTTATATTGTTCGCTTTGAGAAAGGAGTAGACAGTCTTGTCATGGCCGCTGTACAGGTATATTTTTCTGTGAACGGATTTCATGTCGTGGTGGTTCATGTTTTCGATGAATCTTCTCAACATCGTGCCGCCGTTCAGTCGTTTCAAGGTGTCCGTGTACGACAGAGAGTTTAGGTAGAACTTGGTAAGTTTCGTCAGTTTCGCGAAATTCTCGTCAGTGTACCATTTGGTCAACGTGAGATTCATGTCTTTCTGAAATCGATGAGTACAATTTGAGCAAACGAACGAAAAGCGATTTTGAAAATTATACACGTTATGCGTTTGTTTCTCACATTTATGACGTTGATGCAGTAAGCGCACATTATCTTGTCGTACTTGAAGTCGTTTCCGTACGCGCTTCGCAACAGCTGTAGGATATCGTTGTGCTCCTGCAGGTCTTCTTGGAACTCTGGAGACTCGTGAACTTGTTGCAACTTTTCCATATACCTACAAAGATCATTAAATAAGAAAAAAAACTTTAATCCGAACTCTCGAGCGTCTTGTAACAACGTCAACTTACGCAGGACAGTTCCTTGGTTTCATGATGATATCCAAACTCCACGGGTTCGAGTGTATGGGTATGGGCATCCAGTTGAGCTCGTCGTTCCAGGCGAGATCACCAGTAGGCTCGTACAGAGAAGCCAGGACTAGTTGAAGAGAAGCTTTTGTGCGATCGTAGCCCGAACTGTAGGCATACACATCTTCGGGTTTGTAGAGGTCCGGCAAAAAGTTTCTGTAGCGGTCACGAAGCATCTGGCCGAGCTTGTATTCTTCTTGCATTCCTTCCTGATGAGTATTTTTTTCGTATTATTTATTTTCTAATATTATTTGATCGCAGCGTTCAAAATTGCTTAAAATTAAAAAAGAATTTGATGTGAACAAATTTTTAACGGTATCGGCTAACTTTGCAATTCATCATAAGATAAAATAATGTTATCTGGGATATATGCGAAGATTTATATGTATACTGCATAAAAGAGAAGAATTTTTAATATGCGAGCGTTTTTATTCTAATTTACATACCGCCGTCAATTGGGACATCCCATAGGGTTCGTAGGCACTTTCATCAAGATGACCCGTCATCAATTCAATTTCGCAATCGTTAGGTGTCCGCGCACCATGTCTGAATAGCTGAAAATCAATTCGTTAGATAAAAAACCTGCGTTATGAATTCTAGAAAAAAATTGCTGTATATTTTAATATAAACAGATGCAAATTGTTTCAAAATTCAACTCACAACTTGAACCATCTCCAGTTTTAAGCTCTTCTCAATAGGATTAGCCCGAGCCATGCATATAATAATCAAGCACAACAGCGACAGCAGCGGCAATTTCTTCAAAACCATTGTTGAAGTTGATTCACTAACGGATGACGATTGACTGATCTCCTCGTCTCCAACTCTATAAGTTTATATCAAGCAACTCCAGCCGTTGTAAATTTACTATGTCGAAACGCCTGCAGCGTTTATTTATCAACAGACGTGGGGGATTAATCTAATCGCAAAAAGTACAATGTCTGAGTGAGAGAGAGAGAGAGAGAGATGGGGGATATATACACACATATATGTTATTCTTTCCTGAGAATATGCTAAAAATACGCAAACAGAGTTTAATAGTATTATATACGCGGAGCTGTGCTGCACACATCAGCGCGCATAGATTCGATTTCGCAAACTCAATGCCGTAATATTTTTGAGCATCGTATCAATCGGCATGACGCGCGCTCGACCGATAGCGCGCGAATAATAAGCGCCTCTCGCATCAGTTATCGCGCAGAATAGCATAATAGTAGTTTATGTGTAATGAACTTTGAGGCCATTCAAGAAAACATACCTATTTACGAAATCTCTCTGTCACTGGTGCGTATATATATATTAGCGAATATCGGAACATATTGTTTGGCAAAACTCAACGCAGCTTTCGTCACAGTGACGACGACGCTATCCCCAACGTCACGTTTTCGCTTATCAATTTAATCGAACAGCCGAAAACAAGCAGCTACTTATCGCTCTGACTCTCTAATTTCCCCGCAATCCCTTCGCGCGCAGTATATTCCTATAGCCGCGACGAGAGAGAGAGAGAGAGAGCGGTTATCCTGTCATCGGCAGTGCAGCATCAGTGGCTACCCCTGTATGTACTATATAATAGAGATTTCACGCCGCAGGCGCCCCTTCACCGCCTAGTTCTCACAGTAGGGGTTCGCTAGCCCCTCGTCCATGTAAGCGCGTGCCTCTAAGTATCTGTTTATAGTCCTCGGGGATCAATCTGTTTGCCGAATTATTTATTCGACAAATTTGCTCTGGTTCTTCTTCTTCTTCTTCTGCTTCTGTTTTATGTTATGTGTGTGTACTGTTTGTTGTTTCGAGGTTGGGAAAGGCAAATAATACTCTGTGCGGCGGCGTTGTTTGAAATGATGAGCGTAAGTGCGTGCGATACCGAGTGGTTTTGATGTATCGGTAGAAGTGGATATAGGGTGGGTGCTGCTGGGGTGTTTTTCCGGTTTGTTGGAGGTCAGTTTGGGGGAGGCTGATTGGATAGACGGGGATTTGGGAAAGATGATCGGCGTGACTCGATTTGATTTTTCCGATTGGAAAATTGCTGCGATGTACAGGTATTTCCAGTGCGTCGATATATACTCAATTGCTATTGCGAAGTGAAGTTTTCTTGAATTAGTCTTTTATTCTTGTCCTAAATTTTGTATAGATACATTTTCACTTTTCTTTTATGGACTCTGCTGTATTTTGAAAATGTTGAAGTATATTATACTGCACGGTTAAAAATTCAAAAGCAAACAAATCTTCCCATAAGCAGCATCACTCGAGCCAGAATCATCGTCATGTATAATAATAAATCTCGTCATCCCCTCATCCCCCAAAGCAAGTATGTATACCTCGCGTATGTACATATTATACAGTCGCACGCGACTACGGGAGCAAATAACAGGCCTGCGAGCTGCATACGTATATGCATATATAGGTACTTAGGTTGCGAGGTGCGCCCGACAATATTGGCCGGATATATTCAAATGAGCTGCGTGTGTTTAGGACCGGAGAGAGCACAATGAGGTGCGAGAAGCGAGTACGGGCGAGGAATTGTATTTGGATGATTACGTGGTGGCTACAGTCGATGGGATTTTATTGCTGGTGGATATTAGAAGAAGACAGAAATTTAAAAAGGAACAGGAAAACATTGGAACATTTTTGTGTTTTTATACTTTTAGTGTTTGTGAGAGTTATAGCTTTGTCAAATAAAATTTCAAAAAAATTAAATTACGCATCGAAAAGTCGTCACGGGTGAAAGTCATACGTAAAACAAGTGTGCGCAATTGCGCATGTTATCGTATTAGTTGAAATGACAAACACTAGGATCAAATTACAGCTCTAAAACAAAACACTTTTGGACTGGCTTTTCCTCCACCGCTTGAACTTTCATTAACAATAGCATGAAAAAAAAAGAATTTTTCCCCTTTTTTTCGTCAATTAAAATAATGAACGAATTGATCACGTATCCCGCGCCAAAGCATTCACAATCGAAATGAATTCAACACAGCCTTTCACACCTCTATATATCTATATAATAAGCCTTCTCCGAGCACAATACTACAACCAGCTGAAAAGAATCCAACTGAATACCTCTCGACAATAAAAAGTCTCAGCGTGCGAAAGCTTCGCCATCCTTACACATGCGTATCTAAAGAGGGGCGGAATCATACGAGCAGCAAATATGCCCGGCGCCACAGACACGGACAGGCTTGTGGTCTCTGCCGCACGCGTAATTTGCATATTTCGATATTATCCGCTGCGCTGGTTTACATAAGCCGGCGGTCCACGTCCTTTTCAATCGGACGCGTTATGTACAGTCAATTTCCTCGGGCTCACGCTTATTAGCCCTATATGCTTGCGCTTGCGGATTGACATTTCGGCTACTCTGTACGTAGAGATGCTCGTTCAGAGTTCGCACGCTTTAATTGTTTCATTGTCATTTCATTGCTGTAAGATTTTTTTTCTATTGTCACGCACACAGTAGACTACGTTATTTTTTTCACCTTACAACACCGCAGTGGCTCGTTACTTTGAATTTCCGCACCTCAGCAAAGTAACCCGAAAAAATCCTCGCAGTCCCCATAAAATCCAGGCCCTCCACCCCCACATGAAAATCTCTTCCACTTAGCGAAATTCCCATCGCTCAGCTAATAAATTCGGACGATAAACCGCAGAAGCGTGTGTGCACTTACCTCTCGACCAATCCAACCGCGACGATTAAGCGCAACGTCGACGATTGGCTTGTGTCTGGAGCCGCCCATTTGCGGGGGTTGCCAGCGCGATCGATCGGAGCCACCCTCGCCTGTTTGGGGGTATATAAGACCGAGCTGTCCCCCGGGAATGACTTGATTGTCGAGCCGGACTCGCATGAGGTAGCAACTTGTTCGCGGATAGTGTGTTCTGTGAAAGTTGAGTGATTTGAATTTCGCGGGCTTTTCGAGGCCGGAAGATTTGGATTGTTGAATTTTTTGCGGTTTTCAAGAAAAGTGTGTGAAATGGCGTCGCACCCGGTTTTCGACTATGAGGACAGGTCACAGAGGATGAGGCAGCACAGGGTCGGAGTAGCTGCGGCTAAACCTGCGGACTCTACTGTCGCCTGTTCGAGGTGAGTTTGGAGGCTGAGCTTCAGTTTAGAATACTGGGCTTTAATGTTTCGATACCAAATTTACCTTTAAATTATAACACCACAAAAATGAAATGTTACTTTCAGATCACCCTATCTGAAAGTGGTTGCATCTACCCAAATTTTCTTGTGTGCTCGTGTAGTTTTTATTTAACAAATACAATGAAAATTAGTTGTGGCAAGTATTTTTGTAGTAATAATGCTCTTCAAACCCTAACTATAATATACGATCGACAAAAACGACTATAAAATATGTGGCTCAAAGTCAATCGGATATGAGAGAGGAAAAATTGTACAAAGTTACGTCGAACTTATAGCATCCAATTAAAATTCCTAAAGTATCATGAAGTTGATAAGAATATATTCTTCAGATAATTCTCATTTCATTGAGTATTATATACACGCATACATTGTAACATTTTTATATACACTTTTTAAAAGCGATAGCAACGAACATTCGACATGTTATCAAAACATTTTTACGTAATCAGTTTTAAAGAGTTAATCCCTTGGCGATTAAATATTTATAATATTTGAACAGTTACAGTTTAAAATTTCAAGTGCAATACGTATACCTATGCTAAAATATGAAATCGTCTACTTTCTCATACAACTCGCACATTGCGACGTTTTCTCAACCCTTCGATATCTATAAAAAATTGAAATGGAATTTATACAGTACTAAAATATTCGAAATTGACAGTCGTTTCCTCAGTTCGCAGTATTACCTGGGCCCAAGCAGCGACATAAGCGAGGAGGACATTGCCGACTTGCCTTCGTGCGTTTTCGCCAACAGACCTTCGCAGCAGCAGCAGCAGCAGCAGCAACAGCCTCAGCAACAACCTCAACACATGACGCACGCGTCGCAGCAACAGCAGCAGCAGCAGCACACCCACTCGCCCTTACACTACCACGTTCCCGTCACGACACCGAGTAACGATCGCTTGCTTAAAAATAAAAAATAAAAAATAAGTTATTTACAAAGTGACACGAACTTATTCGATTGCAGTATCGGAGCACACGGAAAACGACTTAAACGGCGTCGAAGAAGGCTACTACCCCAACGGCAGTCCTTACAGAATCCAACGACACGCGGCGAACATACGCGAGCGCAAACGTATGCTAAGGTGAGTTGAAACGTAACGTTACGCCAGACGGCAGTTAATCGATTTGTTCGATCGATTTATCCCTGAACCAAGAAAAGAGTCCGTGTTGTGAGTGATGTGTGTTGGGATTTTTAGCAGCATCAACGCGGCTTTCGACGAGCTCAGGATACACGTGCCCACGTTTCCCTACGAGAAGCGGCTCTCGAAGATCGACACTTTAAGGCTGGCCATAGCCTACATCTCATTCCTCAAGGATATTCTTCATTCAAAACAAGACCCGATCACTCACGTCAGGAGATGCCTTAGGGGAGAGTTTAACGGGGAAAGGGTCGAGTGGAATACCAGTGGTAAGTTTGCGAATTTTAATGATCATCTACTATTTTGTGATTCCTTAATTACTTTTTCTTTTTAATTTGAATTGCAGACTTGACGGCGAGACTCTCGTGGATAAAGTGGGAGAACCTCGGCGTTAACCCGAATCTATGCTCGGTCCTGACGTCCCTCACCCTTACCACCGACAACATGACCTGAGCCCGATGACTCTTAATTATGCCCTTCTTGTAAATACGAAACATTCGTAACTATATTACAATTATACGCGGGTGATAAAAGAAATAAAAGCTGCCGTTACTAGGACTCCTCTTTACTCTAATTACCTATGTAAATATATACACAAGTCATAATTCGTGATGAGTAGATCGCGTTGTTATAAAAGGCGTTTTATTTGTTTTCTTGTAAATTTTTTGAGATTTTCTAGTCTTGCACGTGCAATACGTCGTTTTAATAATACAATGACGGTATCTCGTCGTACGAAGCTGATAGATTGACTCCGTAAATCTTATACTATTATTAGTTGGCGACTTTCCTTTTACTATACATGGACAGACGAAAATCACGGCTTTCAATTTTTGTTAACACTTTTTTTGTAAAGTTATTTATTTTAAATGAATAAATGATGTACACGAGTCGTAACAATTGTGCATTTTTTCCTTATTCAATCTCCAACCCATACCCCTTACTTGAAAAATTCGCACAGAGTAAACATACAAGCTTTTCAGTATAGTGTCATGTTCCAGCTATATTTATATAGATATAGACGGCGCGCGCAGTAGAGTCGTGCGAAACTTTACGCGCTTCCCGGAAGGAAACAAACAAGTGAGCCCCGAAATACACTCGCCACTTCAGTCGGCTCGGCGATACAGTGCATTATTTACACAGCTCGAAGGAAAGCTCGACTTCTGCTTGTTTTTAAATGCCCGCAGCTACTCCAGTATATAGACTCTTTAATCCGCGATATTACCTGTAGCGAAGCGTCGCGCATCGTCGTTGCTCGCGTATATAAATAATAATCCAAAGGACATCAGCAGCAGGCATACGAGAAAGGTTAGGTAATACAATATATATTGTAAACGTAGTATGTACCTGAGTCTTCGTTGTTTCGCAAGTTGAATGAAAAAATGAAGAGGCCCGGGCTTCTCGGAAACAAAGGAGTCACGTGCGCGTCGTCTAGCTTTTAAAAAGACTCCCCATAGAATCGCGTCTTTGATATATAATTGTAGTCGGTCGAGCAAAGTGTTTTCACGTCCGATATTGAATATAAAAAGACCGTAAGAAAAACCGTAAGAGTCGAGCGATGGCTTCGGAGGAGGTGAGCGTGATTGCTCTAGTGGAGAATTTGGAATTGGCGGTGCCGAGACGGTTACCCTCGCGACTCTTGCAACAGCAGCAGCCGACGACCAGTCAGAGTCCACAGAATCCTTGTGAATATGAAAAGCCGCCGAGAGTTGTCGAGACAATAAAGGAACCGAAGCAGATTCAACTGAAGAATGCCGGAGACACAGGGAGGATTGGTTAGATTTTTTACAGTTTCTTCTTTCAATCTTTGATAAATTGCATGTATTAGAGAGTATTTCAAATTTTTCTCATTTTTCGTTCAAACTTTGAAACGCACGACGCCGAACGTATTTTTTATCTCTGCGATTTAAATCTCTGCAAATTTTGTAAAAAGAAAAAAAAACAAATGAACAGGTTGTCATAAACGTGCAAGCAATAGTATACGTAAACAATTGGATAATAGGTGTTTAAATAACTTGAGTAAAAACAATACAAAAAAAACTGTCGTTTCGAAAATCAAAACACTCACTAAAGAGAAAAAACGCACATTAAAAGAAGCGCCTTCCCTTGCTCGCGCCAAAGTAGAGAAAAGCAGCGCAGCAACGACAAGTAAGAGTCTCGAGAGTCTGGAGATTCTACGTCGGTTGCCACCGGGTACCGTCCTGATAAAACAGGTCGAGGAGAAAACGCCTCACAGACACGTCGAGGAAAGGATGACTATAAAAACCTCCACGAAGACGAGCGACGAGACGACGGGTGCCGAGCGGCCGAGAAAGATTTCCCAAAGGATCCGGAATAAAAAGTAGGTTTTTCTCCTCATTTTTTTGTTTGCATAACCACACAAAAGAACTAACCAGCTTCTTTGGAAAGAACCTTCGAAGTCCGACGAAACCCACTACGCACAGCTTCTCGGAAGGAGCTTCCGATCAAGTCCACGACATCCCGCCAACGTCTTCTCGCTGCCGGTATTAGGAGACGAGGTAGTAGCGTAATCAACTCTACCTCCGAGCAGAACACCGGTATGAACAAACGCTCGCGAAACACGGCGCCTTATATCACCACTCGCAGCGTCACGAAGAAATTGGGAAACGTCGGGGCGACGTATGAAGCGCCTACGAGGAGGGATGAGTTGGAGTGGAAGGAGTGGCCGGTTCACGGGATGCACGAGCGACCGGTTTATCATCCGCAGGTGAGCAATTGTGATTTTCATAATCGCAGCTATTAAACAACTTTCGTAATTCTTTCCAATTCTTCTATGTGTAGTTCGGTCTAGCTGCAGAGTACAACGGCAGGTTCTTTGCCAGTTTCGAGGGTGAGGGTTACCGGGAAATCCCCAGCGAACCACCTATTGAGATTGTGCGAGTAGATCCGCGTGTCGACCGACTCGACCTTCACTATGTCAGTGCTCGTCCGCAGCAGCAGCAGCAAAGTTTGACACGGCAGACGATGAACGCGACTGTTTCTACGTATGGAAGACCAAGTAGGTTACCGACTGCTGGATACGTTGCACAGACCGGACGCACGATCGGGATGGAGCAGCTGAACACGGTGAGGTCATATTTGAAATTGTGACAGTTGCAAATAATGCAAACAGTTTAATTTAATCTAGTTTATTGTTTCGCGTCATGTAAATTTATTCTGGCGACGATTCTATATATATATATATATTTTTTTTAAAAATTTAAAATAAAAGTGTGTAAAGAAAGCTCCCAGATTCCGTTTAACGATCCTTCCTTTACCATATCAGCCCCAGACGTATAATCTAACCCATCGTCAGCCACAACCTCAACATCCTCACCTAGAACAACTACGCAATCAACTCGAAAGTATGCAACGAATGCAGCAGAACACGCGTCTGCGTTTGCACCAAAACACTAAAACCTTCAGTCAGCAAAATTTGTCCAGCAGTCGACTACTTTCCCAAGAGATGTACAGAAACATCCAGCAGCAGCAACAGAATATTGCGTCAAAGTGTTTGATGATGGCACCGAGAAGTGCTGCTCCAAATGTGGCAACACCTGTGGCCATGCCTTTCTGCGGTGTACCCGCCACTTTCAAAGGAAACCACAAAGGTGATTATCTCTCACTTTATACAATTGTTTTCAATATGAAATTACCCAATTCATTTTCAATCCCAATTCAAGGTCAACAACTATTCTTCGTAAGGGCATCAGACGCTCCCACGACTACGCCCATCCCAGAACGAACATCTACCATCACCTCATCCACTCAGAGCTTTAACAATACAACTAGCAATGGCTCATCTTGGAACGAATCAAACCTACGCAAAAGACTCGAGAGTATGTCCTCGTCGACCTCTACCGCGCGAGTCTACTCTGGGATTCCCGGAATGAGTCATCCGCCACGTCTCGCGCAGACAAGTCGGGGCTTCCTAGCAACACCGCCACTAATCGCCGAGCAGACGACGGCCGGGGTTTATCGCGCGAATTTGCAGAAGCCAATCGCTTTGAGAGAAGATCCGGGTTTGAAGGTCAGTGAGACGATGTCAGTGGAGGATCATATCCCGGAGGTTCTGGATCTATCGAAGAAGGTCCAGAGAGATGTGGGAGAAAAGGGAGAGAGGAAAAGAGGTATAATTATTGGTAAATAAGAATAGTGTAGTGTAGGTATATGGTTGTAGTTAATGATGTTCGTTTTAGATTCGCAGACGTACGCTATCGACTTGGTACACTACTTCCAGAATTTCAACGCCGAGAGTATGGACTTGTCGGAAGAGCCGAAAAGTTTGAGCTGATAAACAGCAGCCTTGGATTTTCAAAAAAAGCGGTTTACAGAAATTATAAACTTTATTCGTTACACGGTTGTTAGGTTAATAAAGGAACGTTGAGTCTGTTAACAGTTATTTTTAACGGTGTTTGATAACATCGATAGTATTGTTATACGACAGCACAGATAACGTTTTTTATATATTTGAATGGCTTTCTGCGTGCGAGAGTAACGACATTTTATAAAACACTTTTTGTACATTTTGTTGTGATCTAACCGAACAAACTTTTCTCTTTAGAACAATTTTTGTTACATTACGAGCGAGTATATGCGAGACAATGAAGATGTACCGCGGGAAATATGAAATATTGCACGCATACTTACAACACGATTAACGATTTACGTATCGACAAAAACGTATAATATTATATGTTGTAACAATTTTTGTACACAACGATACACAAACTTACAAATATAATTGAGTATTGGAAAACATAACTCGTGTCAATTGAATGGAGATCGGCTCTCGATCGCAATTCTAATGCGCAGTTACTCAATTAGCCGTCGAGTTCGAGTAGAGATAAAAACGTTTCCTCGACATGAGAACAAGCCCGTCGTTGATGCCAGCGTGAATGAGCAGTATGCAACCCACGAGAATGGCCGAGTAGAGAAAGAAGAGCGCGACGATACCGAGGCTTCGCTGTCAATCTCGATCCGCGCGTCGCTTTCGTCGGTCGTACCTGCAATGTTCAAAATTTAACATGAAAAATTCAAGAATATTTAAAACTATTCGATTGTTTATACGCTATCGCTATATGAAAGCATTGATAAAAATTATAGAAGATAATCTCACCTTTTCTTTTCTTCAGATTCAGACTCGCTCTCCTCGCTGGAGTTCTCGCTCTCCTTGCTCTTATCCTCCTCGTCTTCGTCGGATCTCCTTCGTCGTCGACTTTTGCTCCTACTGCCCTGTTCCTTTTTCTTGTTCGACTTGGACTCATCAACGCGTGTCTTCGAGATCTTTTTAGTAGTCGATCGAGATTCGCGATCCTTGTCTTCGTTATCTTCGCTGGCCGAGCGATCGGTCCGTTTTCGGTCTTCCTGACTGCGCTTCCGATGACCTTTCGACGAGGTGCGTGAGCTGGAGGTTGAGTAGCCTGTATCCTGTCGAGGTTTTCTAACAAAATTTTTTTTTTAAATCTTTTCGTTGATTTAATCTCGATACTACAAAAGAAAACTTACGAAGTTATGAAATTACTATACCTATTGCTGTTTTCCCGTTTCTTAGGCGACGCCTCATAACGATCGAGTTCCTCCGAATCTGCCTCGTCCGATTCCGTAACGACCACGACATTCGCCTCGACGTCCTTCACTCTGGCACCACTTCCCGATTTCTTTTTCCGTCTCTTCTCTTCTCGATAATCATCGTCGTTATCCTCGTCACTACAGGCCTTTCGCCTCTTGGTCCTTTTTCTGTCACAGCTGTAGGCGTCATCTGGTCGAGAAATTATACTGATGCTACCGATCTCGTTGTACTTGTCGTAACGTTTCTGTTGTTGCTTCTGTTTTTGCTTACGACGTCGCGTTCGGTTTTCACTTTGCACGACGTAGAGACGGTAAAGTTGTAGGAGAATCACGAGGGTGTTTTTACAGGTGAAGAAGATGTTCATGTAGCTGACGATTTTGTAGTGGATTATGAGGATCAGTCGAAAGGCTAGAAAGGGGCCGTCCTGAAAATCGAGAAGGAACAATAATATTATCAGTTTCATTTTTCGTACTAGTATAAAGCATCGGAATATCTAAGAACATTATACCGACGCAGACTTTACTCTAAAGAGTAGTCTCACCTGCAAAACCATATTGATGCCAATAGCCCAGACATCGATACTGCAACAACTGGTCTCCGCGGGTACTTTTCTCCTAATAGCCGTTCCAGACGACAACCTCGACTTCCTACTCTTGGTAGCAGTTAAAACAACCGTGAACTGCATAAGAGACCAGGACCAGATGCCGAGAGTCAGGTAGACGAGCAGTGGTTCTCGCGCGACCTTGTCCTCCTTGAACGAGTCGAAGAACTCGATTATATCGGCAGCCGTGCCAATGTAGACCAGAAGCAGTTGACTCAGCTGATCGCGGGTCAGTTCGCCTTTTGGTAACATCCAGCGACCGATTATCAGGATCAACATGAGGAACTGCTCGATTAGGGTGACCCAAGTCTCCGTTGAGATCTGGATGTCTGGGAGTCGGATGTTCATCTGTTAGTGGGAATCGAGTGTGTGCTTATTGTTATTTCATACTTGATTCGAATAATATAGTTTTATTAAGAAAACTCACTCCCAATGTCTTCTGCAGCTGCTTCAAGTCCTCCAAGTTCGTCAAATCGAACGTGTCGTTGAGATTGACATTCGATCCAAGATTTTTTAATCTTCGATCTACTTTGTCCAACTCGAGGAGCCAGATGGCAGGTACGACACTTCCCAAGTACAGAAATACCGACGGGCAAAACCTACGAATCATAAAATTTATAGTAGGTATCGACGTTTCCTTGTATAATATTGCTTATCCTTCTGAAGAATGAGCTTTGTAATTGGAGCCCGAATATACAAGTATTTTTTGAAAATATTATTTAGACATACGGTACTTTAGGAACTTATTATTATTATTTTTAATAAAAAAATGAATCATCCCATTTGCTAGAAAGCCATACATACAGGACCTTGACACATATCCTCGAAAGAAAAAAAGATCACCTCATGGTCATTGGTTTTCAATCGTTCGCAGCTCGCTGGCCACTCTAACGAACAGCCCATCGCCGGCAGCTACGATAACAAGCTACTGAACGAAAGAAAAGGTGCGAGAGAAGTCAAGAGAGAGGGAGCAAGAAAGCGGGGCTGTGTGTGTGTTTGCGGCTCGACTCTCAGCCTGACAGCCGGAAATTGTGCATTAGTGGCCAGGAGCGCGCGCGCCGGAAAGAACTGCTGCCGAATCATACACACTCACACACACATACGTATAGGTATATATTGTGTCGCTGCGAAGGTGTAGTGTCTGCAGATGATGTATATTGGCCTAATTCTCTTCGATGTGTGCGAGGGAGAGGGTTGTGTGACTCGCAGGATGATGCGCGCCTTCCGAGATTCAACTGGGTCATAGCACGCCGAGGGTTTCTCTTTTTACTTTTCTTGTTTTTCTTATGCGGATATAGGTACATTCTGGTAAATACTTTTGGTATGCGGAAAACTTAGTTTATATATATTTGTAAATATGAATATATAGGTATACTATATACATGCACAGGGTCGTAACCGTAACTCACCACTTCCATTCTTGATTGGCTTTGATCGTCAGGGTGAAAATACCCTCGAAGAAGAGCAGAATTATGGGACAGCACAGGTACCAATAGATAGGATTGCGTTTGAAATTCGTGACCTGCCAGATGGCTATGAAACCGTGCGACGCGAAAACCAGCCTCGTTATTATCGCCTTTATACTCGCGATGAACTTCGCCATGGCTTTGTTAATACTTGCAGTTCCAACTATTTTGCCATAATTTAGACACCTCCATATGCCGCTTGAGCTTACTTTTTTCGTTTAAATTTTGAATTTTTGATTATCGCGCAATTCCATTACTATGATTGATTGTTTAAGAATACATGTTAGGATCGAAAAAGAGAAATAAAAAAGCTTGTCTCAACAGTCGCTTTGAGATGGTAAACACGAGGTACTACCACTTACGGAACACGTCGACGCACTGTCGAGAATTCGTCAGGACTCACCCCTCGAGCGTTCGCCTCTGTGAATTCAAATTTCGCGCGTGCGCATTTATCCGTGCATACCATATTTAGCGCGTTAGGTATTATTGTTTACTTTTGATATAATTTCAGATTAGAATGCCGTGCAATTGAACTTTAACTACTACAAAAGACATATAAATATGCAATTTTAATATGACACATAGCTCTGACAGATTTCAACAACTTAATACAGATGTTCTCGTGGACCTAGTCCTATCTAAAAGTTTCGATCGCTCCACCTTGAAGCAGTTCTATATTAGGCTTTTTTACTTCTGACGGCACAGCCCACGTGACCTGCCTCGGGGGTACAACAGATCTAATGACTGTAATTTTAATTAAATAAAATAAAAATAAT